>JBBMEG010026681.1:0-23837 GCA_037832605.1 Cyclanthera cordifolia
CCATATTTGTGAGATTTTACAAGGATCCTAGAAGGACCTCTAGCTTTGTAAAACCAAGCAACCTTGGAGCTTATCAGTGGGAGTATGTGCCCCTTATTTAGAGGAGAGCTAAAGTGCAAGCCTCATTGTCTATGGTGCGCAACACAACTGCGGAAGGCACCCATGAGTGTCATTCCACTCCAAATAATCATGCTAGAAACCTGGAGGGGTTGGTGTTGTAGCCCATTGTGATAGAGAGACTCTCGAATTAGCTAGAGAAACAACAAGTTATCGATGACATGAAGAGTTCCTCAAGAGTAGAGGCAGCGGATAAGTGCATGTAGTTTCTGTAGTCTCTGAGTGAAGTAGACCCATCAATGGAAAGAAATGTTATAGAGGAAGAACAAGCCTCAAGGCGGGATGCATCTTTGTAGTCCACTTACATCGAGCAGTAGAAAGGAGAATAAAGAAGAGAAAAAGGAAGAGGATATAGAGGAAGTGACAGACGCTGAAAACACTACTGATGAAGACTTGTACAAGCCCGAGCTTGTATAGAAAGTTGAATCGACTCGAAGTATCTAGTTGAGGAAAAATTTGAAGAGTAAAAAAAGGAGGATGAGGTAATGGAGGAGAAGATCCCTAAGCAGACTACGGAAGAATTGGGGAAGAGGAGAAAGTGCAAGGGAATTGCCATTTCTTCAAGAATAGTGGCTAAATGTGGACAGTTTGCCTAATATCAACCATGCATGGCACGAATGTCAACCGAAGCTAAGCTCTATTGTTGTATTCTCACCATGTCGGCTTGAGCATCATTTTTAATCGTATCATGAAAGCAGAAGTCAAGCACTGAATCAACAAGAAGTAACACAAAATCTTTTTTCCATACACTATCACTTCTTTGTATCAATCTGGGAGTTCACTCACATCCATTGATGATATCTTAACACCAAGGCCACGCTTTCAAATATTTAAATCCAGGGCAAGGGTGTTCGTGAGGCAGAAAAGTGTGTGCATGGTGGTTGGGGTTGGTGAAGTGTTAAAATAGTTAGCTGAGATGAAGAGCCAGCAAAAGAACTATTTTGCCCAAGCTCGGGTATACTAAGAGTATGCAAAGAGGTGAGATGCATTATTGAAGCATGGGGTTGAGAAGAATGCAGAGGGCATGCAGTTCCTAGCATTCCCAAACGAAGTCACTTAACCTTAAAAGCCTCTTTCACCAATCCAATACGAAGACGGTTCCTTTTGTCAACCTTGTCTTCTAAAAATGGAGTCCTCTATTATTTTTTTTATTGCTTGTAAATCTTTATTTTGTGTATCTTTGTAATCAAAGCAAGTAATGAATAAATAAGTTTTTGTTTAATCTGTCTTATGTTGAATTCTCTGCTAACTTGTGTGTATTAATGTTGTTGCTAACTATATCCTCGATGTCCCATACATAGCATAACATTAGATTTGAGAGTAGGCTTAGAAATACTCATCCATTGTTTTCAATGAGATATCTTTGATACTACATGCTACTTACATGTTTCCAAGTTTATCAAATTAGTAATGCGTGTAAGAATTGATTGTTGTTTCTTTAACATTCTTGTTATTAAATGTTTGCTGCATTACTCTCATCATTTAGTTCTATACTTGAAATTTTTCGAGCAAATCCAAACTAGCTAGCCTAGCTTATATACTTTAGGTCTTAGCAAATTTTTAGAATACTTGTAAGCTTCGGTTATCTTAATCCTGTTTAGAGTAATAGACTGAGAATGCACCTAACATTGAACTAGAAAATTGTAAACATCATTTCTTCAAACTTAGAAGACCTAAGTTTTGGGGTGGAACTCACCTTCATTGAGGACAATAAAGACTTTACGTTTAGAGGTGAGGGAAACCCTAGTTGACCAAACTTTTTATTTGGACACTCAATGCAGAAGGCATTGAGGAAAAAAAATCAAGGCTAGTAGCCATGATTTCTCAAAGAATTCATCTACTTAGCCAAAGCTTCAACACTGAGATTGTTCCAATTGCTTAGGTGTGCTACTTTGCTCAATTATGACATCCTAAGAACAATGAAAGGGCTCAAAAGTTGTTTCTTTTGTTGAGGTGTTCCATACTAATCAAGTGTGCCATCCTAAGAACTACATAGAGTGAGTAAGTAAGTAGGAATGCTAGCCTTGATTGGAATGCGAAAAAAGCATAATAACTCCCAAGGGTATTTAATCTACCAAAAGTGTGAGTAAAAAGAAATGTCCTAAGTAATTACTTTAGTCAAACTCATTAAATTCTAAGTATTGATAAAATGATGGTTATAAACTGAAGGCATTAACTAGTAGGAGCACTTGGAAATATTACTCTCATTTGGAATAAGAAAATAGAAGGAACAAAGAATAGTCAAGAAAGTTTCCAATCACCAAAGGTTGAAGGCCAAGGCTTTTTTAGTTTATGATGAAGTGTTTGGATATAGACCCTAATGCTGAGATCAATGTGGAAAATGTTATAGTAACAAACTTGTGAAACATTAAAATTAATTTCTACATGTTTAGGAATTGCTCGGGACGAGTAATATTCAAGTCTCAGGGTGTGATAACTCTTCATTTTGAGAGTTATTTAGCTTTATTTTATGATATTTCACATTCTTTAATGGTTTGCAAAAGCTTAAAGTACAAGAATTGTATGATTTTATATGGAAATTAGGCAAAATACATTACTTTGTCACTTCAAGCATGGTAAATACAAAATATGTAGCATAACTTTTTTTAATGTTTACCGCAATTTGTTGCTAAAAGCTCATTAATGTTGTGAGAATTCATGTTAACACAAGAAAACAGATGTTAAGGGCATTGCCTAAGTCTAGACATTTTCAATGCTTGCCGCATTCCCATGTTGGTGAAAAAATGATGTTGAAAGCATTGACAAAGATAGTGCATCTCCAAGGATGGCGCATTCAACCTGGATCAAAATTAAATATTGGAAAAATAAAAGAATAATTTTCGTACATATTCAAGGGAGGATGAATGGCCAAAATTCATAGTTGCTTGCTTAAGTAAGAATTTGTGGAGGCAAGTCAATGTATCCCAAAATAGTATGCTAAAAAATTGGAAATAGAGTAGTGGGCGAAAATCAAGGCTTTTTCTGCCCTATAAAAGGGACACTCTACCACCTGATCAAATGTCAAAGTTTGGGCCACATTGAGAGTCAATTTATTTATTTGAATTTCTAAGAGTCGAAAAGGAAGAGAGATTTCATAGTCGATGGCACATTAAGATCAACTATCCTGACAAGTTGAGCTTCAAGGTAGCCACTTGGAAGTCCCCACTATTGCTTTTGGTGACAGTAAAACCAAGGAATTTTTCCCATTCTTCTTCCATTTTGATATATACTTTGTCCAATTTTATTTTATGTTTGCTATTTTATTTATTGTTTATTTAACATTTGATTTTCAATGCAATGTTATTTATTTTTAACTTTGTTTTACTTATTTATTGTTAACCTTTTATTTATGGTTTATTTATGCTGATTAAATTATGATTTTAGTTATTAGAAACATGTTTTAATTATATGAAGATGATATGTTGTTCTGTTGTCACATATTCGACAATATCTCCTCCATTGTGAGTGTTGCATGCATTATTCTCTGTTATATATTAAATTAGTTGTTTGTTAAGTTAGTTAATGAGAAACTTAAGCAGTTAACCAAGGGCAAGCAAGATTTAATCAACTACAAAGTAAGCATGTTAATTAACAAGGGTCGATCATCCATCTACTTTTTGTATGCTTTTTGCTTCGTCTGGAGAGAGAAGGGTGAATAAAGATCTCTTACGATTCTACATTAGGTTAATATAAGACTTTATATATTTAGGGTGAGGTTAGGAATAACAATCTCACTAGGTGCATGCGAATCACATCCTCAAAGAAATTAACTTTGAGCAAAGATGTACTTCGAGAGAAGGGCAGACCCCTACAAGGTCATGACCCTCACGACCGACTCTTTGAGGGTCGGCTTTGGTCTCGATCAACCATTAAGGGTCCTCACCTCCACGGATGACTTCCGAGGGGTCCTAGCCCTCTCGGTGTAACCTTTGGTTATTTACACTTGACGGTACAATGGTCCTAAGTGTTACTTGGACTTGGTTGACTCTTGGGGAGAGTCCTAACCCCATAGCCGACTTATATGTGGTTTTTGCCAACTCGATCTACCCTTTAGAGGTTGATTTTTATCTTGATCCACTCCTGAGGGGCCTAACGTGAATGTCTGGCCCTCGGGAGTCCTGACCCTCTCGATGTAACATTCGGTTATTGTTACTTAACAGCACAATGGACCTAAGTGTTACTTAGACTTGATCGACTCTTGGGGAGAGTTCTAACATCTGTGACCGACCCTTGGGGGTCCTAGCCTACTGAAAATTATAAGATAGGAACATGTAGTTAACTCGATAGAAGTAAATGATTACAAAACTTTTCCACATTTAAACCATTTAATTATAATTGATTAATGATATTATTCTACATCCTAACCCTAGGTGATTGACTTGTTGTAATTAAAAGCTACTCGCATTGAATGACACATATGATTTAGTTTGGTGGGTCATTATGTTGGGTAGGATCGATCTATTCCCTTGATCATTTTTTATTGATCCCCTCCAATCTTTTAATCTATGACTTTTTTGCTGCATTGAGTTCTTGGCGGAAAGCTTTTTAGATAAAGATGTTTGGAACTTTTAGTTAAGAGGAAAAAGAGAACTCATCTTCAAGGGGTTTCTTTATTTGAGAATTGGGTTACTCTTAACTAAGTAGGATGAGAATGAAGATCTCTCAAGCCTTCTACTTATGGTAGATGAATGAATATTTAAATAAGAAAAAAATATAATATCTTTCAATATATCGAATATTAAGATATTGGAAAAATCAAAGAATTTTCTCTTTTCTATTTTAAATGGGAAATTTGAATACCACTCCCTCCCCTAGGTGGAATCACTAGTAGAAACTGGAGAAAGTTGACGGGCATATGCCGACACCTTTCAAAAAGATGTTGGGCACATGACTGTCATCTAGTGACATTGAAAATATTTGGTGACGGACAGAAATGGTGAAGGGGAGAAACCGTCACCATGATGCGTGACACCAAATGTATTTGATGACACTTATTACTTGGAACGTACACAAAGGTCTTTGGTGACGGTTTTTACCTGTCACCTATTCTCGTTGGTGACGGGCACCCAACACCAATTAGCTCGTCACCAAATCTACATTTTTTTTTCTTCCCCTCCCTCTAACCCGAGACTCATCTTCTTTTTCATTTTTCCACTCTACCTTTTCCTTTACTCAAACCTCATTTTCCAAACCCTTGGCTTCGGCTTCATCCTCAACTCTCTTTATTTGCAAAGATTTCTTTGCTTCTACTGTTTTTTCTATTGCCACACCCTCATTCTAGTAGCTAAATAAGTTATCCAATAAATCAATAATAAAATTGTAAGAAAAAGTAAACAAAACAGAAGGTTCACATTGCAAGAACGTAACTTTGATATCTAAATTTTTAATTCAAATGGTATTGATACTAACAAAATTTAAACCAAGCTTAAGGGAAAAAAAAGAAGTCAAATTTTGAATATTAGCGGGATTGGGTTATTACCAGCATAAATTTCATTCATTGCACTCTTCAAATGCTCGTGCAGAGGAAGATTATCCCAGACAGGTTTTTCAACAAACTCGAAAATGAGGATCCAAAATGGTGGATTACCTTCGAACTATGAAAATGAATGCAGATAATTCGGGGCAAGCTGGGAGTACTGTCTCAACTTGAAATCTAATTTCCCAAGTTTTGTTGGGACTTGACAAAGAATTCAACGCTGTTCTTGCGATGATTCAAGGAAGACCAGGGATGAGCAGGGAAGACGTACAGTCTGACCTACTGATGTTTGAGAAAAGGCTTGAAATACAACTCACTGAAAAAGGTATGGTACCAAACAAATCTTCTGTTTTTGCTAATATGGTTATGACATCCTCATACAGGCCACAAGGAAATCGATCTCTAGGCCAAAATCGACAAAACTCCAATGGGAACCAACCACCTAGAAATAATGGAAATCAAAATGGTGGAGGTCGTGGTAGAGGACGAGGAGGTCATGGAAATGGCGAAAATGGATCACGCCTGATATGTCAAGTGTGTGGAAGAGTTGGTCACACTACCTTCATCTACTATCAGGTTTGACAGAGAATATGTCCCTTCTCAACCACAGTTTCGAGGGGAAAATCAAGGCTACTTCCAGAATATGCACCCTTGAAACAACAACAATACTGGAAATCAACAGAATCAGGCAACAAATCCTGCAGCCTATGTGACTTCTCAAAATATGGATAATCCTTTCTTGGCTATTCTTGAAGCTACTATTTATCAGAACATGTATGCTGATAGTGGTGCAACAAATTACATAACTAGTGATGTCAATAACCTGATGAACCTAGTTGACTATGGAGGTAAGAAAACGATAATCGTAGAAAATGGACAAACATTACCAATATCGTTAGTTGGGCACACTAAACTATCTAATGGAACTGATATTGTAAACTTACAAAATGCTTTATATGTTCCTCAAATAACTAAGAATTTGGTAAGTGTTTCTCAATTAACAAAGGATAATGACCTAACTCATATATACCTATTTGTGCATACTCAGATGCTGTTTGGGCATTGAACGTTGATGGTCGTAACTCTGTAGCCGATCACTGCATTGAACCTTGTGTCTTGGTCCTCAAAGAAACAGAATGTAATTGCTCGATCTAATATAGAGTTCGAATATAGAGCTCTAGCTCATGCCACTACTGAAATCTTATGGCTAAAACAACTGCTAATTGAAATGGGTTGTGAAGTCAAGGAAAGACCAGTAATCTGATGTGACAATCTAGGAGCAGCTGCCTTAGCCAACAATCCAGTTTTGCATGCACGAACCAAACACATTGAAGTTGATATGCACTTCATACGTGATCATATACTCAAATAAACGCTTGAAGTTCGCTTTGTTTCTACTGAAGATCAAACGGCTGATTGCTTGACGAAGGCCTTGGCTACATCACAGTTCATCAAACTGCGGTTCAAACTCAGCCTCATGGAACTATCGCTTCCTTTGAGGGGAAATGATGAGAATAATAAAGGTCCAGTCCAATATATGAAGGCCCAAGTTGAAAATGAGTGACTCACCCTTATTCCAGAAAGTTCTCATTGTAGGTTGTTATAAAATATTATTCTCTATGTGTGTGCTGGACAAAATATGTTAAAATGTATTTCTATACATTATTCTTTATTTATAAATCAGATATTTTTCTGTATAAAAATGACCACTGTGCCTTTGTAAAATAATTAAATAAAAAGCAACAATATTCCCTCAACAAAGTTTCCTCTACTCTCTATAATTTCAACTTCACATGCATAGATACATGGAGGAAGAACATAACTGAAAAAATAATGATCAAAACCCACAATTCAGCAGATCGTGAACCATCACACCCACAATAACGAAATGAGAAACTCGAGCAGACTAAAACACATGTCACTAACGAACTCCAGCGCACTTAAAGAACTAACACAACATTCTCTAAGTCAAAGTCACATTCGTCATGAAATCTACATCTATCATAGTTGTATTGAATGAAGTTTGGAATGGGAGGAAGAAATATTCAAATTACATTAGGTATAAGTATGGATATCACAAACACATCTGAGAGATGAACTGTATTTTTTAAATACATTTTCAGGAGGGGTTTTTATTAGCAATTTCAAGGGTAGTTCTAGTACTCATACTCATATGCAACACAAATGCATGGCAAGCTATGTGTGTACTCCACATTCTTTTCTTTTTTTTCTTTTTTTTTTGTTAAATTACATATTCATACCATCCCAATTGCCCTAGCCTTTGTGGGTATGTACGTATGTATAAGAGTGTGGTTCACAGTTAGCTCAAAATGTAAAAGTTTAAAAATTATAATATAGCCTTTTTCTTTTTGAAAATATTCAATTTTAATATTGGATTATAATAGTCGAAAGCCCTCAAAATTTTATCCATTGGTTGTTACAAAAAAAAAAAAAAAAAAATCACATTTATCTTTTTTTTCCAAAACAAAACTCAAGATTTTATGCATTTGTTGTTACAAAAAAATCACATTTAATTTTTTTTCCCAAAAAAAAAAAAAAAAAAAAACATGAAATTGAACACTATAATTGTCAAAATTATTTTCTTTATTTTATAATTTTAATTAAAAAATTCAATTTAAACATAAATTAAATTTTTTTTAATAAAACTAGAAAAATCTAGAAAATAATTATAAATATAGTCACTAAAAAAAAAGTAAATATAATTATTGCATGAATTGAGTATTATCAAATTTTTTAATAACACACTATTAATGATTATATATACAAATATTTTAAACTTTGACTATATTGATAATTATTGGGTGAGAATGGTGGAATGCTTCCGCTATAATATCACTAAATTTAAAGTCTAAAATAAGTGGAAGGAATTCATTTCATAATTTAATGCTTCTCATCAATGAACAAACTGAGTTGTAAGTGGGCCGACTTTTCTCTCTGAAGCTCTCGAGTGAGAACTCTTTGGTGAATCTTGAGCAGAGTGGGGTTAAAGCGAAGGCTGGGGTCGGAGGTCGTTGCCGGTTTGGGAGTTAGAAAAAAGGACTCGGTGGACAATTCGGCTTGTTTGCGGTAGTAGAGAATGTAGGGGTACGAGCTGTGCCATGGACGATACGTTGCAGGAACAACTGGAAGGAATGAGACTGACAGAGGAAGAAAGGGAGTGTAGGTTGGAGGTCGAGGATAACGAGATTGATGAGGCGAAGGAAAATCTGAGAAATTCAGTATTCTGTAAGTTGTTAACAAACAGATCAATCAACACTGATATCTTCAAATCTCTGATGGTCAACATCTGGGAACCGGATCAAGAAGTAGAAATCGATCCTTGGGGGAGAAATACATTCCATTGCCATTTCAAGAACGAAAATGATAAAAACATAGTACTGAAGGGCGGACCGTGGGTGTTCAATAAAGGGCTAGTTGTGTTTGAAGAATCAACGGGAGACGTCACGGTGGAAGAGCTGGAGTTTAGATATGCTCCTTTCTGGATACAGGTAAGAAAACTCTCTCCCCTCTGTTTTACTATGAGCTTTGCTAGAATGCTTGCCAATAAAGTTGGAACGTCTGTGGAGGTTGATACTGATTAGAAGGGCAAATGTAGGGGAAATGTGTTAAGGATTAAAGCAAAAATAGATATATTATAGCCCCTAAAATGTGGAATGTTAATCAAGGTGGGTTCTATGAGAGAAGACCAATGGATTTCGTTCTCTTATGAGAAATTACTAGAGCTATGTTTTGGATGTGGAAGAATAGGACATAGTTTAAAATTCTGCAAAGAAAAAAGGGAAAAAGAGGGGGGGGGGGGGAATTTGTTATATGGAGAGTGGATTAAGGCTCCTCTAGCGAAATTCAAATTGATGAAAGCATAGAGTTTCTCGACTGAGAAGGGGAATTTCCGGGGGAAGTCCTCAACTCCACCAGGGATGAGGAGTGAAGAAGAGAGAATCCTTAGCAAGGTCTGGGGTGAGAAAGAAAGAAAAGGTCACCGTGAGCAAAAGGAAAGACATGGGAAGTCGTCGTTTTTGGATGAAGAGGCGAAGTTGTATTCGGAGAGACTCGTCGATGAAGAAAGCTGGACAGATCGAAAATCGAAAGAAAGAGGAAAAGGAGAAGTGGAAGGCAACGATGCTTATCGAAAAAAGAAAAGGGAGAGAGATGGTCAGAATAGTATTCAAGCCGACGACAGAGCTCAACGGTCAGATAGGCGCGTGAGAAATTTCCGTGTGAGATGATGAGTAGGGTACGATTTCAAAAATGTGCAGAGATGGCAGGGGTGTGCAGGGGAGAAAGTATAGGCGGGAAGACTTTTTAAAAATAAGGGTTTGACGAAATTTTTGGGCTGGGCAGAATTATTAAGGAGAATATAATTTCGAATGGGCAAAAAATGAGAGCTAGGGAAGGAAAGGTTGATGATTCAGGAAGGTTGGAAGCTGAATTTGGGCTCGGCCGAACAACAAAGGAGGAAAAGGTTGATGGGCTGAATAGGGAAACTGGGGCAGAAAAAAAAAATTTTGATAGGCTTGGGAGAGGAGTTGGGCTGGGAAGAGGAGAGTGGGGAGCAACCAATGAGCAGTGGGCCTGGTGGACCAGTTTTTCAAATTGGAATTGGAAAAGTTGTGCTGGCACTCTATAGTGGGCTTGAAAATTCTCAAGCAATTAATTTTAAGGAAAAGAACTGTAGATTGGAGCTAGAAAAGATAGTCCCTTTGAAGGATGAAGTAGGTAGTCTATCAATGAGTATGACCCCAATGGGGAATAAAATATTAAGTGAAAAATGGAAAAGAAGAGTTAGAGGGAAAAATTGTTTTGATTCCAATCAAGAGGAAGAGGAATTAGAAGCGGGAAGAGACTGTGTTGTGAAAAGAAAGAAACATGGGTTGCAGGGGGAGGTCCAAGGGAGTTTTCTAAAGAAGGAAAAATCAACGGACACTATGTATGATAGTGGGATATCGGTGGAGGTTGGGAATCAGCCCCACCAGATGCAATGAAAATCAAGTGTTGGAATGTTCGGGACTGGGGAACCTCGAGCATTCAGGGCACTTCGATATGAGGTGCAAAAGGTTCAGCCTCAAATGTTATTCATCTCTGAATCTAAAGGTGGTGACAAGTTGGCTTGTAAGGTAAAGTTTGAGATCAAGTTTGAGCATTATTTCGTTGTTTTTAGTGAGGGCAAAAGTGGGGGCCTTCTGCTGCTGTAGAAGGATGTGAGGGTGAATTCATTTTCATCTGGTCATATTGATGTCGTTGTGAATGAAGGTTGGGGTTTGTGGAGGTTTACGGGATTCTACAGGAATCCAGTCGTGGCAGAAAGGAAGGATTCCTAGAATCTGCTGCGTCGTCTCCATTCTCTAATGAATATTCCATGGGTGGTGGCTGGTGATCTCAACGAAGTCCTTTGCTTATTGGAGGCCGTTTGTGAAGAAGCTAGATGTAGTGCCTCTGTTTAGGGGGTTTCAGGAGGCTGTTGACCAATGCTTGTTGGTTGATCCTGGGCACTCGGGAGACCCTTTCACATGGTGCAGAAATAGGAGAAAGGTTGATTCGGTTCGTCAGCGTCTTGAGAGGTTTTTGATTTCCTCTCCCTCTATTCCGTTAATTGATAAATTTGTTATTGAACATCGTAATTATCATTTCTCTGATCATAGACCTATTTCAGCTTGTTTTAATTGGTTTTCTAATGATAATATGTTTCTTTGCAAGAAAAAACTTGTGAGATTCGAGAATATTTGGGCAAAATCTGAGGAGTGCAGGAAAATTGTTCAGGAAAGCTGGACAGAGAGGAGGAAGCATTGGAACGCTTCTTATTCTGTTACCCAGAGAACTGTGGGGAGTCTAAAAGCCCTTGATAAATGGAATAAGAGTAGATTAGGGGGTTCGATTCGAGGAGCAATTGCTAGAAAGGAGTCAGTGCTGGCTGACTTGAACGCCTCGGGGAATCCCTCTAACTGTGAGATTACGATCTCGGAAAGGCAAATTGATGAGCTTCTTGACGTTGAAGAAATTTTCTGGAATCAGAGATCCAGGGTGAATTAGCTAAAATGGGGTGACAGAAATACTAAATGGTTCCATCAATAGGCTTCATAGAGGAGGAAGACGAATCGAATTGTAAAGATTAAGAATGAGTTGGGTGATTGGGTGGAGGGGGAAAGAGGAATTAGTAAGGTGGCGGTGAATTACTTTTCCAATTTATTCAAAGAAGAAGCAGTCTCTGATAAGGATATGACTTCAGCACTGTTGGGGATTAGTAAATCTATTTCGGAGGAGGATAATGTGCAAATCAACATTCCTTTTACTAAGGAATAGGTGAAAGAGGCGTTGAAAAGTATGAATCCAAATAAAGCTCCAGGTCCTAATGGAGCTAATGCGTTCTTCTTCAAGAAGTTTTGGGATATAGTGGGTGAAGAGGTGTAGAGAGTTTGTTCTGGGGTACTTAATGAGGATGTAGACTTATCTCCGCTTAATGCAACTTTAATTGCGCTTATCCCGAAAACTCATTGCCCCATTAAGATGGAAGATTTCAGGCTCATTAGTCTCTGCAACACCATCTACAAGATTATTTCCAAGATGTTGGGAAACAGACTAAAGCCTTTGTTAGATAAAATTATTTCACACAATCAATCGGCATTCGTTCATGTAAGACTTATTTCTGACAATGTTATGATCGGGTTCGAATGTATTCATGCTATTAACTAGAAAAGGAAAGGTAAAGAAGGTTGGGTTGCGCTTAAACTAGACATGAGTAAAGCATATGACAGTGTGAATTGGAACTTTATCCTTAATATGATGAGATCGATGGGGTTCAATGAACCTTGGATCAAAAAGATCAAGGCTTGCATTTCTTCTGTCAACTATGAGGTTCTTATTAATGGATCCCCATAGGGATTGTTCACGCATGGTAGAGGTTTGAGACAGGGAGACCCGCTTTCTCCTTACCTTTTTCTGATTTGTGCCGAAGGGTTCTCGTCTTTTTTGAAAAGAGTGGAGAATTTGAACAAGTTCCATGGTTTGAAATTTAATAATTTTTTCCCTTCTATTTCTCATCTTTTTTTTGCTGATGATAGTTTTTTATTTTTCAGGGCTTCTGAGAATGATGGCCAAACCATTAAAAATATTATCAAGATGTATGGTGGTGCGTCTGACCAAGTGGTTAATTTGAGAAGTCGGCTATTTTGTTTAGCAAAAATGTTTCGCGTGCGGTTAGATCTAATGTTAGCAATATTCTCAAGGTTAAGGCGGTTAGTGACTTTGGGAACTACCTTGGTATGCCTCCTCAATCTGGGCGTAATAAAAAGGTTCTCTTCCAGAAAATGATGGGTCAAGTTAGGAGTTGTATTCAAAGCTGGGAGGGTAAAATCCTTTCTAAAGGGGGCAAGGATATTCTTATTAAGGCAATTTATCAGGAAATCCCTACTTATATGATGAGCTGTTTTTGCATTCCTAAAGAAATCTGTTAGGAGTTTGATCAAGCTTGTGCAAATTTCTGGTGGGGGAGTGTTGAGGGGAGAAATAAGGCTAACTAGAAGAGTTGGAAAAAGCTCTGTGAGAGCAAAGAAAGAGGAGGATTAGGTTTTCTGTGCTTGGCTCATTTCAACCAAGCTATGCTTGCTAAACAAAGCTAGAAAATTTTGCGTGAGCCGGATTGTTTATTGGCTAAGGTCCTGAAGGGTCGGTACTTCAGAAAGGGGGATTTTATGGGCGCCCAGCTCGGGAGATCCCCTTCTCTCACCTGGCGTAGCATTCTTTTGGGTTGGGATCTGTTCTGGCATGGATATCGGTGGAAGGTGGGTAACGAAAAGTCTATTGTGATTGGGAGAGACCCGTGGCTAGGTAGGAGTTGTTGAACTGGAAACCCTTATCGTTATAGTGCCTTTTCTCCTTGGAAGGAGATGAAAATGGCCAACCTTATCAATAATGGGAGAGAGTGGGACACTGGTAAAATTGATAGTATTTTCTCGGTTGAGGAGGCGGGATTATTCTGGGAACTCCGCTGGGAGAGAGGTCGCGTGATGACGTAATTATTGAAATCTTAGCTCTAATGGTCAGTTCAATGTTAAAAGTGCTTATCATTTGGTGATGAACTTGTCCAAGGCAGTCTTGCCTTCCCCTTCTGACCCCTCGCATAAGGCTAATCTTTGAAATCCTTCTAGAAGGTAGATGTTGCTCCCAAAATTAAGATTGGGGGCGTGGAACTTGTTGAAGAACGTTATCCCTTCTAAGAAGAATATTCTGAAAGAGGAGTGGATACTAATGGTCTTTGTGTTCTTTGTGGTAAAAAACTCGAATCTAATAAGAAGAACTTGTTTCTAAATTTCCAAGCCATGATATGGCTAAAGTCATGATCGTGCTCTGACAACTTTGAACTATCGCAACTCTATCATGCATTCGCATACTGATGTTTCTGCTGGAAATTTGTCTTCTTTGATCTTTAATTCTTGGAATTCTTATTCTTGTAAGGGCGTTCTTGATGCAGGTGGGATGTCAGCTTTGGAAGAGGAGGGAACCTCCCCGAAAGAGTGGAAAGCCCTTCCGAAGCGGAAGTGGAAGTTAAACGTGGATGGTTCGTGGGATGCTCGAACCGAGATGGGTGGCCTTGGGTGGATTGTTCGTGATGAGCATGATTTTTCTCTGTTGGTAGCAGCTTGTAAGAACATCAAGGCTTCTTCGAAAATTTTGATGGAAGGTCTTGCTTTGAAAGAAGGATGGAAAGAAGGATTGGAGGAATCTGATTCTTGTAACCGTATTAACATTTTTAATGGGATTTTCCAAGATGTTTCTAAGCTCAACAATGTTGTTGAGGACGCTTTTGATTACTTCGTCAGTTTCAGGGGATTTCATTTTCTTTTTGCAGCCGAGTAGCGGACTTGCTGGCCAACCCGAAAGTGGTGCCCAGCTAAGATCTTTATGTTTGGGTGGATCCTTTTTGGATAGTGCCCAGAATTGTATGGTTTGGAGGAGCATCTCCCGAAAGAGATGTTTGCATCGCTGTTGTTTGAGCTTCCATACTCCTGTTTTTGTTCCTAATGAAATGTTTCTTCAAAAAAAAAAAAATAAATAAAAATAAGTTCATTTATTAATTTTAGATATTTTCTTATCTCTTTACAAAAGTCAGATATTTTACTAGCATTTCCGAAGGAAGAACCCAAACCTAAACCCAAACCCGAGACCGAAGCCCTAATAAAGCCATCCACCTTCGACATTTGGATTTCTGAAGCCCTATTTTTTCGTTTTTGCTCACATCCTCAGCGGGCAGCGCCGTTCGCATCTCGTCTTCTTCTCACTGACCCTAAAATGGTGATCTTTCTTTTTCCTCTTCGTGTCAACGGTATCTGTTTACTCGCTTTGTTCCATGCTTCTTTGTTTTCTCTTCGTTTCTATGACGCGTATGGATTTTCTTTTTAATGCACTAACCTACTGTTTTTTTATGCTACAATTCATTGTCGAGTTTATGTATACCCAGTTAACGACCTCCTTTTTGTGTTTCTGTATGCTACTCTTCTCTAATTATTTGAGATAGCAACTTTTCCTTTTTTTCAAGGTTTTTATTAGATTTCATCCTAACGAATATGAAAATTCTTTGGTAGTTTTTATTCTCAGTTGGTGGAGATTCACATTATTTTTTGATAATTTGCTTCAAGTGCCGTTGGGGGTAGGGGCGAGGTTTGGAGAAGGACGAATTTTGTCTTTTACATGGTGTGGTTTTGGAGGATCATATTAATTAAGGTCGATCAGTTACGATTCTCAACACTTGTGCAGAAAATCTGGAGTGTTTCTGTTCCATGTGATCTTTTGTATTTATAATGATGTTGTGCGAATTATCAGTTCAATATCCTGAAACTTTCAACCTCAGGCTTATGATTTATTTCTATTGTCATTGAATATCTGAACGTAGTTGGTTTTGTGTTTTGAGTTTTATTCTTTATTCTGAGATTCATTCATTATCGAGTTCTCCATTCAATCACATTGTTTCAAGCATTCCTATACGTGAATGGGTGTTATTAATTCATCATTTATGGTCCCTTAGGGGTGGTGTAGTGGTTGAGTGCTTGGGCCTTAAAGGCCCTTGAAGTCTAGGTTCAAGGCTGTTGCGAATTAATTTTTCAGGGAACCCCATATTTTCCCTCTGTTTCCCAGTGGTGTCTTGGTGCTTGGCCTAAGAACAATTGTGGTCCTCCCGAGTTTAGAGGAGCGTAGCTCCAAGTTCTTAGGTCCTCAAAAAAAAAAACAAACATAATTTCTATCTTTGGTATTGTCATGAATTGCTCCATGTCTTGAATGGGTTGATGAGCTTGTTGTTATGCACGCCATTGCATTAGGTTGTTAGAGCAGTATGGCTGAAATGTCTTTTTGTTTATCTTGTGGGACAGCCGAAGCAAATCCATGAGTTGAAAGACTTCCTTCTCACTGCAAGAAGAAAGGATGCCCGTTCTGTCAAAATCAAGAGGAGCAAAAATGTAGTCAAGTTTAAGGTTCGCTGCTCCAAGTACCTTTACACTCTCTGCGTGTTTGACCCTGAGAAGGCTGACAAATTGAAGCAGTCTCTCCCACCAGGTATTCTTTTTAGTTCTTACAATGATAACACTATGTTCCGGCCTTCTGCGGTTGGTCTGATTGATTTGGGGTTTGTACAGTTAATTTGATACATTATTTAGCAAGAATGTGCAGCCATAAAGTGTTCTGTTTCTTCTATCTTATCTTGAATTTAGATTTGTGTGTATTCTCGTTTATCCACTTTAGAAATTCATACATATTTTGGTTAAAATTGTATTCTTTGAAGTAGTTAGCAAGAACTGCAGCCATTAAGGGTGTGTTTAAGGAGGGGGAATGAGAATGATTATAGGAGAATGAGAATTAGGGGTAGAATAGGAAAGAGAATGATTGTGAGGAGAATGATTGAGAAAATAAAATAATGATTATGATGTGAGTGAAATATAGTTAGCAAGAACTGCAACCATTAAGGGTGTGTTTGTTTTTGGTACAAAGGAGTGGTTTTAACCACTCCTCAAAAAATCACTAGTTTGTATTTGGTAGTAAACAACCTCTTTTAACCAGTTATCAAACCCTTTATCAAACTACTCAACCAAATTTAACATCAAACATATCACTCAACTACTACTAACACCCATCCCGAAACTAGTAATTAATTATCCAACCACTACTAACATCAATCCTCAAATAAATAGTTAACTACTCCGAACTACCATTAACCCTTTCATTCCACTCCCCACTCTTTTCTACAAAAAAACAAACACACCTTATGGGAGAATAAATAGTTATATTGGAAGAATAAAAAGTAGTTAGAATGAAAATAAAAAGATGATTTTAGAGAAATGCATTGATGGGTTAATGATTCTCGGTTTCCCATACTTCGAGAATCATCATTATTCTCATTCTCTCCGATTGATCCCACTGGCTGAAACACACCTTAAAGAGGTCTGTTTTTCATATTTTTATCTTGATTTTAGATTTGTGTGTATGCTCGTTAATCCACTTGATTAATTCATACATATCTTGGTTTAAATTGTTGTAGGTTTGGTTGTGCAAGATCTTTAAAGTAGGGATGATTTTCTGAGATTGGTATGGAAGAAATCGGGATCTGTTTGCCAATTTTGTAACCATAATTTCAGTCATGTTGGATCTATGGTATTTAATTTATGTAGGGATTCCATTATTGTAAGAATGCAAGAGACCAGTTTGTTTACGGCGTTTCTTAAATTTTATGAACCTTGTCAGATTTTGACGACGGCGTGAGCTTTTGCGCATTTCAATCGGCATTTGCTCCCTTTGTTCATTTTCTTCCGTTCGATTTGACCTCAACTTTGAAATATGAGTTGGCTATTTATTAGTTTTGATTTCTCAACTGTAGAAACATTGATTTTTTTTAAATTTCATTAGCTATTTATTATTCTTTTGTTCCAAAACATTTCGACAGTCCACCCATGTTCTGATTTATATCTATTTGAGCGTAGTGTTAAAAATATATATTTTAAATAAATTGAACTCGATGTCGTTAAGCCTTGATTAGGCACAAGAAGGTTCCTAGTCGTAGGAGTGCACATTTGTATTTATCAGGTATGAAGGATCAATCCTCTTTCTCTCTCTCTTTTTTTTCTTTTCTTTTGCTTTTCTTTTTTTCTTTTTGGAACCAAGTAATAACTTTGTTAACCAAGTCAAATAGAAGGTACATCAACTCATGGGGTACATACCTTCATGTCTTGACCGAGCAACAGAGACAGCCTCCCAACATCCAAATTACTTGTCACAATGGGCTTAAAGGGAATAGAGCGATGAACTCCATGAATAAAGCCGAAGTTACTATAATCTAACTTGAATTTAGATGATTGTGGTAATCTAACACAATTCATGTTGAATTTTTTTGTAATTTAATATACAGGTAAATTAACTTACAAATAGATTTTTGGAACATATATATTAGAGGTTATTTTAAGTGGTTAGAAATGAGAGATTATTTAAATGATTTTGCATGATGGGTTACGTGTATTATAAGAAGGTAACTCATTCCACACTTAGCCACACAAAACTCCTGTGAATTGAAAATTTGCCTATTGGAGTGAAGTGGCCAAAATAATATAAGAGCTAAACTAAAGATGTCATAGGGTGGAGCGGTGATATGGATGGCTTTATTGTCTCCATCCCTATTATTCATGTGGAGAATGAGGTAGGGATTCCTTGCCGGGATCGAGCTCTCGTAGAGAAAACTTTTGTGGATGGTAGGCCAGCTAGGCTCACGACCTTGCTAGGTCTTCATTAGTAGTAGAGGGCGGCTTACTGCGTATGAAATGCTGGTTGATATCCTTTTGGTGAGTCGTGTTGGAGCCTCCACTCTATTGTGAATATAGAATAGTAGCATGCAATTAACCGGGCAGAAGTGTGTGATTACAAAAAAATCATTAATTAATATACATGTATTTATCTTAGATGAATGACTTGTTAATGTAAATTCATACGCACATTGAATGACGTTTTTGATCTAGTCTGGCGTGTCTTTATGCTGAGTAGCATCGAATATTCTTTGGATGATCTTGAACGATCTCATCTTGTCTTTTGGTCTATGACTTCTTTGCTACACTGTGTTTTTGGTTGGAAGTCTTTAGAAAAGGGAGTTTAGGAAAAACTCTCTAAGGTTTGACTATATGGAAGAGGAAGAGAGATTTCAACTTCAGAGTAATTATTCTCTGATTGAGATGGAAGATCTCCCAGACCTCCGATTTATGCTTGAGAATGAACACTTAAATTATGAAAAAACAATATCTTTTGATATCTAATATTAAAAGATAATGGAAGATAATCATAAAAATATTTATCCAATATATATTTTCTCTTCCTATTTTCTTTTATGTTGTAGTGTCTCCATGACACATGTATAGGGAATCAGATTACTCATAATCTTCTTACTACTTCGAGGGAAACAACTATTCTGACTGGGTGGAATTTGACTATCAAATCTCATTGATTCATCAACTATCCTAGCTGATGAGTTCCCAATATCTAATGATGGTGAGTTGTCAACAACCCTTGTTGACCATCATGCAACAAGGATTTGTAGCATTATTGGAAGGCAAATCTTTCAACACTACTGTTTATCAAGGTTTATGGTATCTAACATAATCCTCTTCCAAGAATGTAACGTTTGTGGACACACACTTTTATTCTCATCTCGGTTATAAAAGTAACACATTTTGTTTCCTAGGGGTAGCCTATGAATAGGCACAACTTTGAACGTCACTCTAACTTCTTTGGATTGCAGTCAACATATATGTCGGAGATCCCAAAATCTTGAAGTCACGTAAGCTACCTTTACGTCAATTCCACGACTCATAAGGTGTCTCCAAGATACTCTTTGTGGGTATCATAATTTCATCCACATCCCTAAGGGATGAATTTTCCAATATATCTCACATATTGTTTTATTTATTTATAATTGATATTATCCAATAAATTTGAATTCTATAATATATCAAGTATATTATAAATAAATAAATACTCAATTTATATATCAAATATATTCATTTTCTACTTTAATAATTATTCAATAATTATTAATCCAATTAATATATCCAACATATTAATTAATATTTTTCATTTAATAATTATCCAATAATTATTAAACCAATTAATATGTCAAACATATTAATTACCGAGATCTCTTAATTAAATAATTACAAATAACTATCTACAATTAGTTTATCCAATAAATAAATTTCTCTTCGTTAATATTAATCACAACAATATTAACTCAATATATAGCTAATTTAAGTTAAAACACTTCATATTCACTCTTTAATAAAATAATGTACTAGCAAGTATGAACTAGCTTGAAGACTGGTGCACCCATAGGTTGAAAGCTATAACGCCCCGAGATCAAATTCTTATTTGTTAACATCCGGCTTATTCAACTAAAGACATGTGCTTAACTCTTTTGTACTATAGGACAAGTTATGTGCACAAATATAATCAGTCATCTGCTATATGATCTTTACGAGCTTGTTCGTAATACACAGCTGAGACAGAAGATATGTTCTACCCCTATGGTTACATCTTTCTCCTTAAGTACCATTGATTTCTCTAATGAACAAGTTATTTATAGTCTCACTATAAACTAGTGTCCTCTCGGTTCATTGAGAGGTGTGATCCCTTTGTTGAAGCATCAAAATAAGTTCTTAAGGCAATAACTCTACATCTTCCTCAATATTTCAAAATTTGAGAATTTCTTCTTGTGAGGTTGCTTTGCTAACCATTCACTATAGCAATCACCAACGTGAGAGACTTATTGACCTAAAAGTGTTTGGTTGGTCTCACCCATACACATTAAATGACGTTTTCATAAAGCAGGAGTTCATAACTCACTTAGAATTAAGATCACATCAACGTACCATCATTCTTAGTGAAGTAATTAATGTAAGTCTATAACGGAATTACTAGATTGATCAATAAACTTTTGGTATGGTCTTATGCAAAAAGAAGTTTTTGCATAAGCACCCCACTCATATGTCTCCACATGAACATCCGGAATCATGTCGTTTGCAACCATAGCAAAGTGTGTTGCACCAACAAAATGTCACCAGGACTTAGGCGCTCATGCCTTTAGTCAATATACCGTAGACGTTTTAAATTATTAACTTAGAACTAGATTTAGTTGTCTATCCCACATACTTGTCCAAATGCTCATCCAAATAACCATGGACATATTGCCATTAATCTCATTAATGCGAGTTGAATGGCAAAAACTCCTTTTGAGACACATAGATTTAGTTTTTGTAGTGTTTCACACACTGGCATCAAATTTCCTACGCAATATATGGAAAATAATAACCTTTGAAACTAATGTTTTAGGCACGAGGTTGTATTGGAATGGTTAAGCTAGAAATGTGATGGACAGACTCTAAACATTGCTTGTTCTTTCTTTATTTGAATCTATATTTATTTCTTTTTGTTGTTTATTCAAACAAATTGATTTTAAGAGATTTTAACTAAGTTTTAGTTTTAGTTTATTGCTGTATTGATCTTGAACCTCATTTATAAATAAAAGGTAAGGTTTGGATTTGATTTACTTGTAGCAATATTTCCAAGTTTTTTATCATGCATAAGTAAAGTATCCTAGTTTAAGACTCGTGGAGAGTTGGAGCTTTACAGCTTGCAAAGCTTCAAAAAATATAGCACAAGGTTTATATTGGGTAAGGGGTTCGGTACCTTGATTGAAATCCATCTAAGAAGCTTCAAAAAATGGCCAACTGAAATCCCTTAAGATCCTTCCACCAAAATCAGCCTTTACAGCACAAAAAGTTAGAATTAGCACCTAAAAAAAAAAAAAAAATTCAAGGCATGCAATTTACCTTAGGGGTGAAATTTGGAATTTTGGTCTTTGACGAGTGCACTTAAACAACAAAAAATAAACTCAAGGCATGCAATTTACCTTAGGGGTGAAATTTGAAATTTTGGTCTTTGACGAGTGCACCTGAACAAAAAAAAAAAAAAGACTCAAGGCATGCAATTTAGCTTATGGGTGAAATTTGGAATTTTGGTCTTTAACGAGTGTTGGCGCGTGGCAGCGACACATTGGTTAGGACTGTGGAGCGTAGGAAATTTGATGCCAATGTGTGAAACACTACAAAAACTAAGTTCGAAAACGGCTTGGGCGACGCTGAGAGCCTTAAAATTGATGGATCAGGTTCGGCATGCGCGTTCGGCTATGCTCTGGGACGTGTCATGCTCGACTAAGACGTGACTAATCCAAAGCTACGGGTGGAGAACGATGATCCAATGAAGTCGTGATGCACGTATGAATCTTAGTGGCTAAAACATCGGTTGAATGCGAGATTGACATGCGTTTGTTTCACAGAGGCGAAAAAGGGCGGTGACGTGATTGACGAGCTGCGGGCGACGTTGATTAGCGCAACTGTTTTGATGCCGCAAAGCGGCAGTGATTGGAAAATGCGTTCTCTGAGGCACTCGTTTGTTGGCTCCCTCTCCATGACGATTGGTGCAAATCCTAGGTCGATGCGGACACTTTCTGGATGGCTGCTCAGAGCTGCGGGCAGTGGCAACACGGTAACTCACACGACAAGGAAAACGAGGACCTAACCTCATTGAAAATGATAGTATAAATTTCGTATTTTCATAAAAAAGGCTATCGAGAATGATTAGATTATAATGGCTCCAAAAACCTAAAATTTATATTTAAATGGATGGAGAAATTTAGTTAAAATTACCAAAATACCCTTTAAGGGTAAAAATGACAATTTTACCCCTTTCGGGATAATGCCATTTATGTCCAATAGTGGTCAAATGAATCATTTTTAACCCACAAAAGTGTTATGGGAGTGTAAAAACTGACTTTAAATATAGATGCTCAAAACTTGGATTGTTACAAGTTCTTCTTGTGATATGCCAAAGGGGTTAACCATGAGACGGGTTTCATGTTTTGATTTATGACTTTTTGAGTATGTTGTAGGTATTTCTTGTGAAGCTTATACATTTATCTTTGCGATATATCATATGTTGTATTCTTGTTAGGAAGTTCGTATAGTATATTTTCAATGCTCTATCGTTCTTTGAAACTTATGTTTCAGGCATGAGGATGTATTGGGATGGTTGAGCCAGAGAAGTTGATGAACAAAATTGTTTGTTTTTTTTTCTTTTATTGAATCTATATTTATTGCCTTTTGTTGTTTATTCAAATAAATTAATTTAAAGAGATATGTTGATGCCGAAAAATGGTCAACGGATATCCACAGTAAAGATTTATTTAGCTGAGGACGAAAGGGCCTGGAAAAAAGCAAATTTAGGGCACACCGATGTGGTGTGAGCCACAGAGCCTCCGATGCTTAAGTCAGAAAAGGAATTAGGGAGAAATAGTTAAAAGCACTAAGAATGACTTAAGGGTACTTAGCTTAGGAATCGCCCTTGACAGGGAGAAATGACTTAACTTTTATAGCAGCCGGTATCGTAACCGCTGCGGCTCACTTATGACGATATAATGGTTGGCTGTTAGAAACGTTCGTCATTAAGACAGGTATGAATGTCGGGGTAACTCCTGACCGTTACCCTTCGGAGGTGTAACAGCCTTGACTCTGGAGTTACTTGGACTCGGACAACCTTGGCAGGTTCTCACCTCCACGGCCGACCCTTTAAGGGTGCGACCTTCTCGTTGCAGTACTAGGACGCCACTGGTGTGCAACGTCCCTTAGTGCTACTTTAGAATTGGTCGAATTATCCACAGAAAAGTCCTAACCTCAATGACCAACCTATCCGGGTCAGCCTACTCGACTGTCCTCCTCAGAGGTCGGCTTTGGACTCGATCAACCCTTACGGGTCCTCACCTCCATGACCAACCCACTCGGGTTGGCCTACTCGTTGTAACCGGGGACGCTAGGGGGTGTAGCGTCCTCCTACGTTACGTAGACTCGGCCGACTCCTTGGGGAGAGTCCTGACCTCCACGACCAACCTACTCGGACTGGCCTATTCGTTATAACGGGTGTCGCCATGGGGTACGACGCCTCCAAACATTACTTAGACTCGGTCGACTTGTCCACAGGAGAGTCCTAACCTCCGCGGCCAACCCACTCGGGCTGGCCTACTTGTTGTAATGGGTAATGCCACGGGGTGCGACGGCTCCAAACGTTACTTGGGCTCAGTCGACTCTGGGGGGAGTCCTGACCTCCACGGCCAATCCACTCGGATTGACCTACTCGTTACCGGACCCAAGGAGGG
>JBBMEG010026710.1:0-23833 GCA_037832605.1 Cyclanthera cordifolia
CCCCCCCCCCCCCCCCCCCCCCCCCCCCCCCCCCCCCCCCCCCCCCCCCCCCCCCCCCCCCCCCCCCCCCCACCCCCTTTAAAGTTTGTTTCTTACGAAATAAATGTTTTCAGTTTTGCTTAAAGTCTTTGAAAGCACATGTTTTATTCATGATGTTAGTCATTATCGTACAAAGTTGGATTCAAAATCTTTAAAATTCATCTTCATAGGTTATTCTCGAGTTCAAAAGGTATATCGTAGTTATTATCTAGCTTCTAAAAATATTTTGTTTCGGCGGATGTCACATTCTTTGAAAATGTAGCGTTTAGACCATCGTCTAGTCCATCTTCTTAGGAAGATGACTTGTTTTTATATGAGGTGGTTTCATCACCGTCGAGTCCTGTTATGTCTCCTAAAGAATCGGTTCCTTCCAGTCCTCTAATTATCCAGGTTTATCCCAAGCTTCAGCAACAATAACATACAAAACATGTCCTCCACCGTCTGATGATTTACATGTGAGTGATGACGTAGACTTACCTATTGCTCTTTGTAAAGGTAAGTGTTCTTGTACCTATCCTATTTCGTCATTTGTGTCTTACCATCAGCTGTTCCCATTTATTCTTTTATTTCATCTATTGATTCTATTATGGTTCCTAAAAATACGAGTGGGCCTTTATCCCATTCTAGTGACGTTAGGCAATGGTTGGAGAGGTGAATGCACTAGATGCTAATGACACTTGAGAGTTAGTAGATCAACCATTTGACAAACAAACGATTGGGTGTAAGTGGGTGTTTGTTGTCAAGGTAAACTCAGATGGATCAGTGGCACGACTGAAAGCACACTTAGTTGCTAAGGGTTATGCTCAGACTTATGGTGTTGATTATAGTGATAATTTTTCTCTGGTTACTAAGATGACGTATAATCGCTTGTTAATTGCTAAGTTGTATATCAGCTTGATATCAAGAATGTGTTTCTACCTGGTGACCTTGAGGAGGAGGTTTATATGAAGCAACCACCTGGGTTTGTTGCTCAGTAGAAGAATGCCAAGGTGTGTAGTCTTTAGAAATCGTTGTATCATCTGAAACAAAGTCCTCGAGCATGGTTTGACAAGTTTAGTCAGGTTTTGAGTAATTTTGGAAAGAAAAAGAGTTTGTCTGATCATTATGTGTTTTTAGACGATTTGAATATATAGGGTATTATGCTACTAGTAGTGTGTGTTGATGATAAAGTCATCATTGGGGATGATGTTCCAGGTATGGCCTCGTTGGAGGTTTATTTTCACGAGTAGTTTTGTACTGATCTGGAATTCTTAAATATTTCTTAGGTCTTAAAGTTATAAGGAATAAGACAGGAGTCTTCTTGTCTCACCAAAAATATTTCCTAGATTTGTTGACTGAAACGAGAAAGTTAGCTGTAAAATCGTGCAGTACACCAATGGTTCCAAATTTGTAGCTGGTTAAAGAAAAGAAAGTCTTTTCATATCTTGAGCGGTATAGAAGATGGTCAAAAAATTAAATTACTTAACTGTTACAAGACCAGATATATCATGGTGTTAGCATAGCTAGTCAGTTTATGAGCACCTACCGTGGATCATTGGACGGCTGTGGAACAAATTTTGGTTTATTTAAAGTATGCACCAGGTAAAGGAGTATTGTATAAAAATCGTGAACATATGAATATTGAGTGCTTTTCAGATGCCGACTAGGCAAGATCTTGGCAGGATCTAAAGAAGATAGAAGATCAACTTCTGGATATTGCGTATTTGTAGGAGGCAATCTAGTGTCGTGAAAGAGTAAAATGCAGAATATAGTATCCCGCTCTAGTGATGCAACTCTTAGACGAAATTGGAGTAAAGGCTATTGTGCATGTGGAGTTATGGTGTGATAATCAAGCAGGTATACATATTTTCTCAAATCCAGTATTTCATGAAAGAACCAAGCATATTGAAGTAGATTATCATTTTGTTCGAGAGAAAATACAAGGATTGATCGCGACAGAATATGTGAAGATTGAAGAGCAATTGGGTGTTCTATTCACCAAAGCATTGAATGGAGCGCGAATAAGCTACCTCTCTAACAAGTTTGGCATGATTGACATATTTGCTCCAGCTTGAGGAGGAGTATTAGAGTTATGGATTAGGATTAGGATTAGGATTAAGATGTAAACTCTATATAAAGACATTACTTCTAAATTAAAAGTACGATGACTCTTCACATCTCAATAACGTTTACAATCCATCTTTCAGGTCTTTGACTTGATCATCATGTGAAATAGTGTGGTTAGTCTGACTAAACACTGTGATCTTGAAAGAATTCAAAAAGTGAGATCTTAAGACTTTTAATGGATTATTTAAGAATCTGTTAGCTGTTGAGACTTGATTGTCGTCTATGAAGACCATCTTTCAGCCATCTGAAGAAGTAAAAAGTCTGTTGTGTTGTGTTTACCTTGAGTGATGAGGCTATAGAATGGTGGGTGTCAAGATGAAGATTCGTCCAGCTAATAAGCCACCAGCCACTTGGGAAGAGTTCAAGGAGTTGTTTTTTTATATATTCTTTACTAAGATAGATAAGGAGGAGGGCATAACCTAGTTCACCACCATTCGGTAGGGAAATGACATCCTGGTAGCCTATGAGCGCAGATTCAATCGCTTTGCTTTACTTTGCGGAGTAGTTGATTCTATTCGAGAAACAGAAGACAGATACTTCATCATTGGTCTCAGAGAAGAGATTTGGGAGCACGTGAGTGCCCACAAGCCTACGACCAAATTTTGGAGGCAAGTCTTCTCTTGCAGAACACTCGAGGTCAGACATAGAAGTAAGAGGAAGTCTGAAGCAACTACATCATCTGGGTCTGAAAGCCTGCAGCAAAGAACTGAGTCCTTTGTGTTTAAGAGCAGAAAGCAAGATCAGGATCAGCAAAGGAATGTAGTGCGTGCACTTAAAACTTGTGAGAATTGTGGAAGAGGATATTATGTCTAGAATCTCCAACACTGATGCAAGTTTGTTAGGATCAATCTAGAAAAACATATCATATCAGCAACAAGAGTATCAGCAGCACAAAATCAGAAGTCTATACATAATCAATCATCAAATGTAGAACCGAAATAATGAAAATAAAAAAAAAAGGAGAGAGCAGAGAAAGAAACTCTACAAGTTGTTGTTCACAACCACCGACAAGAATTTGATAGAAGTGGGTGAACTGAAAACGGCTGCAATAAATATCTTCTGCCCATTTGTTGGATCTATCGCCTACTTTAGCCATCTTTCCGGCGAAAAACTCAATAAATCAGATGAAAATGCGATCTGAAACCGGTTAAGAGAGCAACAAAGAGAAAAATCCCCAATAATTTGTCCAAGGAACAAGATCAACCAAAAACAAATTGCAGAGAGATCCCAAATTGGATAACAGCAAGATCTGAAAAGTAAGTGGGTGCCAGTAACTTACCATCAACTTCAGGAGCAGAACAAGATGGGGGTAGCCGCCAAACGCCGAGTAACAAAGCCGCAATTGAAATAAACAGATAGAGGAGAGGAGTAAAGCTAAAGGCAAAGCCCAAGTAAAGAAGGAGACCAAAGGAACTGAAAAAGAAAACCCAGCAAGTCCTGACACTAAAAAGTTAAGGGGATGCCCGTTCCAATACATCGCCATTCTCGAAGCTCAATGAGTTTTTCTTCGAACTACAATGTTGTTGAATTTCCACTCCACCGTGGCAATAATTTATTTGTTAAAGCTCTACCTTTATTAAAACAAATGCAATATAAATACATTTTAATTTTCTTTCCATTTTTTAATTAATTTTTACATTATTTTACAAACTTTAATTTTAAGAAATTATGAATTTCGCATTTAATCTTTTTAAAATCTTAATTTTACTTTTAATTTCGAAAAATATCTCAATTGAGTCTTTTGTACATGTTTACCTTTACTTGGATCATATTTTTAATGACATATTTGAACACCGTCAAAGTGACTTTTGTCATCAAAAAAAGTTGGTTGCTTCGATGACATTATATATAATCATTAGAGACCTCATTTATAAATGTTGTTGAACTTTAAAAAAATGGGGAACAAATTAAGTCTAATTTTGATAATTTTTCAACTCCATTTATATATTTAGCCATGATTAGTTAATAGTTTGAGGAGGAAGAAGAAAAAACAAATCTAAATTTATAAATCCTTTATACTATTGTACGAAAAATAATCATTTCAAATGTAACCAAATGAATTTAAACCAGCTACGGATGACGTGTATTTTCGATCATGAAGTCATATGTTTGAACTTCACAATTCATTGTCGTAATAAAAAAAAAATGAAGGTATTAGATCATTACAGTTAACGAGGGCGGTTATTTTTAATGTAATTATAAGTACGGGTATTATACCGCTCGTTTTTTATTTGTGAAAAGGTAGTAATTGTCTACATCTGAGAAACTCATTACGATGATGTCTAGATTTTTGTTTTTAGACTTTAAATTTTTGTCTAACGCCAAATTGAGGGGGAGAGAAACATGATTTTTTGCTTCCTTACATAATCTCATTTCAATTTAATAGTATAAGACTTTCAATTTTCTATTAATTCAATGAAATCTATATTGTTCCGCAAAACAAGTCATCATAACAAACTTATTAAATTATCTTACTTTTCTTTTGAATCTTAGATATTTAACAATTTTTTGAAATGCACTGCTAGAAAATAAAATTTAAAACAATTTAAATTTAATTCAAACTAAATATAGGGTGAAAGTTGTTGAAATTATTGATATTAAAACTCCAATTTTCCTTCAAAAAAATTATAGTGATGGAAAAAATTTATACTCGGACAAATTTGACGATGCTCAGAACTTCAAGTTTGAAGGAAATCCAAGAATAGTAAAGAAACCTTTCGAATTCATAAAAAAATCTCCAAAAGTGAAATAAACATGTGGGAGTTCTTTTATGCTCAATTAACATCCAACTTCTTCTTCGACAATGGTTTTTAGTAACCATGATTCATATCAACGGAAGCAACTCCTTCACAATTGTGTTCATTTGTTTTGTTTTCTTTGTACTTTTTTTTATGATGCTTTAAATTAAAGTTTTAAGAATTCTTTATGGCCACCGAGAAAAACATTTGAGAAGGTTGCAGAAAAGTAAGTTTCACGAAGTCGGTCGTCATAGATTTATTAAGTTGTTCTTATGTTGTTGTGGAAGAAATTAATATTATCTCAAACTGGATGTATAATTGGGACATTGTTCGCGGACTTTCTAATGTTTCAAGTCTATACCTCTACAAAGATGGTAAGTAACAAAGGCAAGATTATAACCCTAAATGAAAATAGAGATGCACAATTGATGTATACGAGTGTACATGGACTGTTGCATTTTGGCTAAAATTACAGCAATATGTACAGATATGAACACCACAAACACATCGATGAGACGAGTTGTGTAAGTGACAGGCTCAATGCTACCAAACAAAGATGATTTGAACGAACATTATGTATAGGTATGGAGACTTTAAATACATAAGAGGGACTAGTTGTGTACCTGGACTGTTGCATTTAACATAAATAAAAATATAATGTACATCTATGGACACCACAAACACATCATAAAGTCAAGTTTATGTTAACAATGGACTCAATGCTACTAGATGTAAATGATCAGTTTGAGCTTTGAATTAGAGGAGAGGGCTTGTCTCACAGGTGTACGTCAATAGGAGAAATCGGTGATTCTGCGACGATGCTCTCGAGTGTATGAGGAGAAACCAAGAGTTTGTTCGATCTACTCTTTAATGTGCGATGTGAATTACTCTACATTCACTTTTCTTTATCAGCAGTTTATTCACCATCACAATTCTCCTAACTAATTTGAGTGTATGTTTTCTTATATAAGATTATGTACAATACTATCAAATAATTTAAAGTCTAAATAATTTGAGATATGTATTTTCTAATTTTAGACATTTACTCGTTGTTCCTTTTGTTTTTCCAAATTTCAAAATAAGATAACAATAAAAAAAATTATTTAAAACACAAAATAAAATGTAAGACTTCAAATATTATTTAACTAGAAAATAGATTTTGGATTGTCGAAAGTTTAGATTTCTTTCATTTTAAGTATTTAAATTTATTGTTGATGGTTAGAATGAATCTAAAATCTATTTTAACAAGTTGCACAGATTGAAAGTATTAATAAGAGAACAATGGTCAATTGCAATTAAATTAATTATTTAAACATTTATTAAAAATCAAATTTAGACACTCATTTAAAATTTGTAAAATGGTAGACATTCAATTTCATAAAGTAAACTTTCTCTTACGTGTCCCTTTTTATTTAATATAGTACAATGGGGAGAAGATAGAAAGATTTGTTGAGTCTAGTTCTAACATCTTATTTGACAAGAGAAGTTTTTATTGTCACGGTCGTATTTTTGACTCGTTGGGCATCATGATTTTTCGCTTCAATTATGGTCAACCTTACGGAGAACTTCAGCCCCAAACTCCTTTCTCCGATGCATTGTGACTTCGTTATACTTTCTGAAGTTCTCACCATTGACTAAGCTCCATTCAGGATACAACGAAAGTCTTCTTGGACATACAGGTCGTCTGAACGTGCATTCCTTGTCATTTGAACCTCTAGCAGACTCGCCTCTGCTCTAGGCCAAGTCCTAATGTAACAACCTGAAATTTACTGTTAATTAAAATTAGATTTAATCCTTAGCTGAACGATTTTAAAATCTGTACTTACATTTATTATTAATTGAAAGGAAGAATAATCTATTTATTTTTTTAAAAAAATAATTAATTGAAAGAGCATCACAAGATTTTAAGTAATAATGAGTTGATTTTTTATTTTAGTGGCTTGATTCATGAGAAATTCCAAGAAGGTTTGAGTTAAAACTCATTCCAAACACAACTCTACATTCCATAACCACTTGAAACAAACACTCCATTTCTCTATTTTTTTAAAAAAATTAATTTTGACCTAAAATATCTCTCTCTCCCCCCTTAGGTTTGGGTGCACCTTCCTCCCTAGAAACTCACGTCGCCCAACACTTTCTCTCTCCCTTCTCTCTCACTTCTTATTCCTTGATTTTCCGTTCAAAACGGTCTAGCCTAGTCGAACTTCAGCGTCGTTGGAGCACACTCGCAAGGAACGTGGTTCGCCGGTCACTTCTAGCCCCATCGAGCCGCCGCTGCAAGTCGCCTCCACCGTGTAAGTCGTTCGCCTGAGACAAAGAGTGTTCGCGAGGACGCTGCTAGCAACGCCGCAGTAGCATCGCTCCTCCCCCGCGTAGGGCGTGGGTGTTGTCGTCCACGCCGCCGCCGTTCAGATCCGACCATGGCTGTTGTGTTGCTTGCTCGCATCGTTGTGGCGTCTTTCCCGGTCAAACCTTTTTATTTTGTGAGCTACTCTCCTAATTAATTTAAATTGTTAAGTGAAACACCATGGTTGTAAACTCCATTAATGGAGTTTCTTTTCATGCTTTGAAACTAAGAGGTGAGGGAAGAAGATGGCCATGTAGGGCCTCTTAGGTTTTCAAAATTATAAAAAAATTAAAATAAATTTAATATAATTGTTGGTGGAACCCTTTTATTATTGGAAATTATTAAAAATAGATTTATAACTTATAAATCAAAATAAAAATTGATTTACAGAAGGTGTGTGGCTTTGAATTTAAGAGAGAAAATTGAGGATGGAGACAAGTGTAGCACTTTTTTAAAAAATATAATTTGGTTAAATATATGTTAGACAAATAATTTATATAAGTTGGACCCCTTAGTAATCTTTTGCTAAAAATGTATTAGAAGTAACATATTGTAAATGTGGAACATGCGGTTCTTTTCCTAAAATCATAAATAAATAAATATATATATATATATATAATTAGTGTTGAAATCTATTATAAGAGAAATAGTTATTATTTTATTTTGAGAAATTAATTATTTTTATGGCAAATCTATTATAAGAGAAATAGTTATTATTTTATTTGAGAAATTAATTATTTTTATGGAAAATATATTATAAGAGAAATAGTTATTATTTTTTTGATAAATTAATTATTTTTATGGCTTTGTAAGACCCCTGTTTGACCAGATTTGACCATCTTTGACCGGTCAACCGAGTTGATCGGGCCGGAGTCCCGAAAACACGTTTTTCAAAGTTAGGTCCTCTTTGCTAATTTTTGACTTTCTGAATCTATTTTCCAGAGTCTAAGGTGCTAATTTTGACTCGTTAAATTGTTATGACTTCGATCATCAGCTAGCCTTCACCGAACGTTGGCTAGGAGCGTAGGAGCTCGCTCGTGAGATCGCTTAAGGTAAGGGAAACATATCTTCAACTCGAGCTCCTGTGGTTTAGTAAATGAATGTATTGATTTATGATGTCTGATGTGATGATTGCTTGGTTGATTGATGCTTGTATGAATTTGTGATGCTTTGTTTGGTTCTGGCTATCTGAGATTGAATGAAAGTGCAAATATATTTGTATATGTGATTATATGGATTCGTGAAGATGTACTGATACTTGATGATGCTCATATGACTTGCTGCTTATTTGATGTTGTTGTAATATTTTGAGGGTTGGCCTTTACATGGTTTTGAAATATAATTGAACATATTGGTTATATCTGGTTATATGCTCGGTGATGTTATAAGTTAAGGTGCTTGATAGGCTAGGATGTTCCATAGCGAACTAGCCTACACCGCCGTCTCATAGAGGGCAAGACTCCGATTAGGGTGTGTGCATTGGCACCGCCGTCCCATAGGGGACAAGACTTGATTTTGGTGCGTGCGTTGACCACGCCGTCCCATAGGGCACAAGACACGGACCAGGGTGTGTGTATTGACACTACCGTCCCATAGGGGGCAAGACACAATTTTGGTGCGTGCATTGACACCGCCGTCTCGTAGGGGACAAGACACGATTTGGTGCGTGCATTGACACTGCCGTCCCATAGGGGACCTTGTCTATTATGTAAGTTTTACTGAAGTTTGGGTCTATGAACCCTTTGTTTGAGGTATATTATTGAGACCGTTGCGCTTGTTGTTATTGATGATATCTTATTTGATTATTCATGTTTGATCTCGAGTTGGGGATCCTCACTGAGTTTTCACGAACTCACCCTTTCCACTGTGGAATTCCACAGGTATAGTAGGTCTATACCGGGATGGATGATCGAGCTAGATTTGACCATGGGCACCGCTGCACTCTTGATCATTTATTTTCTTTATGTTCTTTCAGCATATTTTCAGGGCATGTGTGTTCTTCTGGTACTTTAAAGATATTATGTTTTGGATTTTTTACTCGGGTACCCATAACCGGTTTTTGGAGCTTTTGAACATAATGACAGTTATTTCTTTTAATTGATTAATTATGTTTTTAAGATCATGCTCACGTCATCTAAGTGTTGAAAACTCATACATTTAGGATAAAAGTACTAGGTTTAGACTCAAAGTTTGGGTCGGGTCTTTACACCTAAGGCTTGTCTTAGCCTTTACATCAGGTCAAAGTCATCTTAATGCAACGTTGCAGCTCGATCCTCCCTCCAAGATCATTTAGAACATGTTCGTATGACTCAAACATCTATCTGGGACTTCTTCGGGGTCTGTTTGGACCTGAAACGAGCCCAAACGGGCCTATATAGCAAAATCGAGTTATTTCGGGGCTTATTAAGACTTATCGAGGCAATATAACACAAACCAAAGCTCATCGGGGCATTATATTGAAAACCGGAGAATAACGAGCAAAAGCGTCCAAAACTAGGGGAAACCGAGTTCATCGATGCATACTAGGTTCATTCAGAGCCTCGGGATGCCACCGGGTTTAACTGCTCATCCGAACATGCGTTCTCAAAAATATGTCGATGCCTTCCCCGGGAACAGCTGATACTTTTTCTTTCCATGACATCCATCCATTCGGGACGTTATCGAGTGACGGCCCCTTCCGTGCCCATGTCGGGCCAATTCCGCATCCGCGGCCGCTACTCGATATATGTCACAACCTCTATCCTCGAGAAGGAGCGCAATTTCGGCACACCCATGCTATCTGACATTGTCCTCGAGAACCCATGCAGAGGAAACACTCAAGACGCTCGTCTTGCAAGTGCTCGCCCACACCATGACACACTCGTGTGCCATGAGGTAGCTCACTTAGGCCACAGGGCCCAGGGGTGGTGGAGAGCTTGACACCATGCCTCTCCCTATAGTGCATTTTGGGCCATTTTTTATGAGACAGACTTGCACGTCATTTTGGCGAGGAGACATACGGTAGTGTGGAGAGTTCGTCTGGTGTCCGATCGACACCAAATTTAACGAGCTTACATATTTCATATAGACGAACTTAACTCCAGAGTTTGGCCTCCAAAATCGTCCCAGAGGCACGACTTTTGAGGTAGTCACTCGGGGCCCAACATCTACCCCAACTAGCTCAACATTGACCCTGCCGACGACATAACCATGCCATCATATTCGCAACCCAACTTGGTCATGCTAGACACACTCTATTGGTGTGTTGGATGATGCCTGAACTCCTCGGACGCATCACGACACTCAAAGCCTTGACCCTCTGTAGGCTTCACGGGTGACATTGTCGTGACACATTTGCTTTCCTTTGCACGAGTGGGGTCACGCCAAAAGGTGAAACTCAAGAAAATGAATTTGAATTAGAGACAAGTGTTTGATCATAGTCAACAATGAATGAACAAATGTCTTTCATTCTCCCATTTTTTATAAAAAGGAAATAAAAGTGAATAAGAAGAAGCAAACTTTTTGATAAGATATTTTAAATATTTGAGTTATTGGAACAGTAAAGTGACTATTTGTTTGGATAACAAATTTTAAGAACTAGGATCAATTCTTCAAAAATGTATCTCATACACTTTATCCTTTCTTTGAGTTTGCTTAAGGTTCTTGATGAAAAATATCTTTCATTTGTTAAACGAAATTCCTCGAAAAAGATGACTTTCTATTTTTAAATTTGAACAACCGCTTCACATTGAAATACTTTTTTTTCTTGAGAAATTTGATATTTCAATGTCGTCTTGAGTTTTGCCCCAATTATTTTTTCTTTTAATCAAACTTCATTTATGGGAATGAAGGCATTGACTCATATGGCAAAGATGAAGACTTTACCCCAATTTTAAATAAGCTTGTAGAAGTTTGCATAAATTTACATTGAAATGTTTCCTCAATGTAACATAATCTAATGATTTGCCTTAATCTAATGAAGAAGAGATCTTCACTAGAATTTGGTGATGATGGTTTGGCTTCAATATAGCATAAATAGAGGTTTTGTCTCAATTTACAACAAGCTTAGAGAAGTGGTAAAATGAAGTTTGATTTCGTTTCTAAAATCGAAGCATACTCTATAGTAGGTGACTAAGTCTAGTGAAGCTAAATCCCAATAGAGTTACCCCAAGATGAGTCAATTTACTTTATTATGTTAAATCAAATCAAATTTTAAATGATTCCAATATAATTGTTTTTTAAAACCTACTTTCAAATCATTCTTAATTTTTCCTATTATATTTACCATTTATCACAAAGGATTTGTCGTAATTTCATTGGAAGATATGCCCAAAAAGTAAGTTAATAAGTACAAAGTCAACCGGTTGAACCTTCCTCGTCACCTTCCTGGCTGCGGTCGTCGTTGCTTCTTCATCATATATCGCATTTTCTCAATTTTTCTGTTTGGGTTTCTCGTGTTTTTCCTTTCAGTTTTCTCTTTCTGATTCTTTCGTGGAAATCGAGCTCCCCCTCTTCTCAAATTCATCTCGCTCTTCATCAATCTACGACCAATTCTTTGATTTTCCAGTACTGGCTTCAATTCCCTCCGATTCGTAGTTTGCCGTTTCAATTTCCCACTTCGGACGCCGATTCTCTGTTTTCCGAAGAAGGAATGGCTCTTATCCAACTCTAGGTTGTTGCGATTCTTCTCTCGTCGTCTCTGCAACCAACCTGCTTCAAATCCTAATTCACCTACTCAAATTTGCAATCATGGCTATTCGTGTTACTCTCTCCTTCTCTGGCCATGTCGCCCAAAACCTAGCCTCCTCCACCGGCCTTCGGGCCGGTAACTGCCGCGTCTTTCAGGAGTATTGGGTCCGATCATCTATTTTTGGCTCCAGCCATATTCCGGACCTCAGATCTACTGGAGGTGCGCGCAATTATCGGTCCGATAGCCGGCGGTTCAAACCTGTTGACAAGCCAGCTTCTATGTACAGCACCCTCGCCGGAGAAATGGTTGGGGAAAATCCCAAGAGTCCCATGGTGTTGGGTTTGATGTCCATGTTGAAATCGGTGTCCTCTGCTTCTGGCTCTTCGATTAAGGCCACGTCGATTATACCCTTTTTACAAGGGTCGAAGTGGCTTACAAGTTGCGATGTGCAATCTCATGTAAGCGACGATGTGGACAAAGGCGGAACAGTTTATTGTGATTATGATGAAAATGAGTTTTATGAGAATGATTTTGAGAAGAGCAGCTGGGTTTCGAGCTTGTTGAGTACCTATTCTGAGGATGCTAAGGCTCTCTTTACGGCTTTGACCGTCAGTGTGCTCTTTAAATCTTTCTTGGCGGAGCCCAAATCGATTCCTTCTTCTTCCATGTATCCTACTCTGGAAGTGGGGGATCGTGTTTTATCAGAAAAGGTAAGCCTGAGTTCATTGAATTAGAATCTCTGAATTCAATCGTTCATATCTTCTTATTTGTTGCCTGTATTATATTATTAGTGGGCAGTTTCAGAATCCGTGTTCAACATTTCCAAATCGATTTAGTTGGATAGTTTGTGATCTGTTATTAGTAAGGTTTAAACGGCAGTTTTTACGCATATCATATGACTATCAATTTACGACTATTAGAATTTTGTATCAGCACATTCAGTGTCTTAAAAGGCGCACCAAGGTGCAAGGCACAACCCATAAGCCTCGTGCCTTTTGGTGCCTTTCTGACTCGTACTAGGTCATTTGAAGAGCGAGATACGTTTTATGTATGTTTTTTATATTTTCTTTAGTTAAACTTCATTCGTTCCCTGAAATTGGAGGTTAATCGTTAAATCTTATGTTTGTTTTGTACAATACTCTTGGTTAAAACTTCGTTACCCACACACACACGTAATGTTTTTTCTATATAGTGTGCCTCAAGTTGAAAAGCCTGTCTACGATTATTGCTCGTTATTGTGGCTTGGGCTTTTTAGAATACTGTGCACATTACCTATGTCAATATATTTTTTCTTAAAATTTCTTGTTACAGTTTTCAGAATGATTCATTCGGATAATATATGTATTAATGTATTAAGGTTACGAAGGTTTCCTTGTTCCTTCACTGATATCTATTACTTTTCCTCCTGATACTAGGTTTCGTACTTTTTCAGGAAACCTGAAGTTTCAGATATAGTGATCTTTAAGGCTCCTAAAATATTGCAGGTATTACTATAACTATCGAGATTCTTTTGAGAAAATATTCTTATTAAGTAATGTTGGATGCTGATATTTTCTTGCACCTTTTTTGTTTCCCATTTAGGAATTTGGAGTTAGTTCGAGTGAGGTGTTTATTAAGAGAGTTGTGGCTAAGTCTGGGGATGTGGTTGAAGTAAGTATTCTTCAAACTCATATACTATTGCTATTCTATGTTCTTCTATTCATATTGGTTAGTAAATAAGTAAAATAAATTTTTACTTATTAGTCTGAATTTTAAGTAACATTATAAATTTACCATTTTGGAGATAAATGAAGATATTAAAATAGCTACCATCAAGGGGTAAATATTAGGTTACATTGAGATTCTGGAGCCATCAGTCACTTAACTAAGCATCCAGCAATTATATGTTGTTTCTTACAATTTATTTGCCTGAGAACTAGACATGAATTCTTACAATTGAATATAGCTTATAGAATTTTTCAGTCATGTGCCATATGATAAAATATTGATTAGATGTAACAGCTGCTTCTTAGGTTATGAATCTTTGATAGTTTCTTAGGTAGGTAGGTAGCTACTATGATATAATCATATAACCTTCAGTCTATACTCTTTACTTATTTTCATTGGCCCAGGTACCACATGACCAAATCATGGTGTGATGATGGTTTAGGTGTAGATATTAAAGTCCATTTTCCTACCTAAGATTGATAGGTCATTTTTTATTATTTTGAATGCACAATGAAATGAGATATAATATTGGGTAACTAATTAACTCAGACACTCACCAATAGTAAAAGATGAGAGTTTAAAGCAATAACACTGAACATTTATGAATACTCCTCAGGCATTTGAGATTAATATCTTAGACCCTTAAACCGATTCAATATAGCCCACTCAGGCACGCGCCTAGGCCCAAGGCGCACTTCATGCACCTCGTCTTTCCAGATGTGCGCCTTTTGGCGCCTTTCTTAAAGCTCTAAGATGCGCCGGGCGATCGTCTTGTGAGCTTTTGTGTTTTTTTGTTTTTTTACTCTTTTTTACCGACAATTTTTGTGTTTTGTCTCCCTTTAAGCTTTGGTTGTGCATATATTCGAAACATGTGATGAGTTTTTTAAGGTATTGAAATATTTTGAATCACTTATGTATATTTTGTATATTATTCTTGATTAAAACTTCATTTCTTTCCATAAAAATATAAGTGAATAGTTGAATTTTATGCATTTTTATATTATTTTTAATTAAAACTTCATTTCTTTCCATGAAAATGAAAGTTAATAGTTGAATTTTATGTATCTTATATATTATTCTTAGTTCAACTTCATTTATTCACATGAAATGAAGGTTAATAGTTGAATCTTATGTGTTTATATCATTCTTGGTTAAAAACTTCATTTCTTTTCATGAAAGTATTTTGATTATCCATTGTATTCACTATATATAGTTTTATGTTTTTTTTTATATAATGTGCCTTATGTAAAAAAGTCCGCACCTTTTGGTGCACCTTGCGCCTCAGACTCTAAAAGGCCATTGCGCCTTAGTGCGCCTTGAGCTTTTTAAAACACTGGTCCGGTTGTATTCAACTTCTGACTGGAATAAGCATGATTCTCCTTGATATTAATTACTTGATGCAATTTCTTACGGTAGGTTCGAAATGGAAAACTGGTGGTAAATGGTGTTATTCAAGATGAGGAGTTTGTCTTAGAGCCAATTGCTTATGAGATGGATCCAATGGTAATTGACTTTCTTTGTTATCCCTCACAAACTTCTGTTCTAGGGGAGAAATAGATAATTTGGTTAAACTAATTATTTTCTTTACTCTGCAGCTTGTGCCTGAAGGTTATGTGTATGTAATGGGAGACAACCGTAACAACAGTTGTGATTCTCATAACTGGTATTTCACTCTCTCAGTTTTCTTGTTATACATTTGAAACACAAGTTATAACTTTCACCACATTGGAATGTTGTATGTCACATATGTTGTAACGCTTTCATGTGTTGATGAGAATTTTCCAAAGATCAATTACGAACTATGATTAATCTGACCCATTTTCTTCTACTTTTCCAGGGGTCCACTCCCGGTAGAAAATATTGTAGGTAGATCATTATTCAAGTATTGGCCTCCCTCCAAAGGATCCAGTGTGGTACATGAACCAAATTCAAGGACGATTAATCTGGGGATTTCCTGACACTGTCCTGGTATTATTACCTTACCCCGCCTGTGGTCACACACTTCACAGGGATTAAACTGCCCCGTTAAGTTCCCGACTCCTGCACTATATTTGCATATAAATCGTCGATTGGACTTCTAGTCCTCATGGTGTGTATTAATGAAATCAACTCCTGTATCTCCTGATGTTGTATCGAATGCTATTCTTCATCCAAAAATGGATTTAAGAAAAAAAAAGAAAAAAAAAACAAGAAAAAAAGAAGGAAAAATGTAGGTGTAACGATCTCTAGGCCTCCAAATTGGTAATCCTTAACCAATACTTTCAAGTTTTTGAAGGGTTTGCATGTTTCAAGAAATGTTTAAAAGGCCAGGGACGAGCATCATTCACCTTCTGCTCAATTTGTTTTTTTGGATAATATCGTGGACAAATGTGACTGATATGAAAGGACATGGTGCAGCATTTGTATCATAACAATAAACAAGTTTGATGGTGTGTATTTTCTGTGTTTTGTGCTGTTTTCTCACATCTCTCCATGTATTTATATTCTGTGATTTCAGATAATTGGTATTTTCTGTTTCTTCGGATGAATGTTGATGGTAGCAGAATAAGTAGATTATCAATTATTTTGAAGAAATATATTGGATAACACAATCTCGTTCAGGAACATATTACAGGAAGGAATATTAGATTTGGACAATTATACAGCCACCAAACATGTACCTATGCTCCCCTTGCCGTATCAACAACATTTTCTTCCTCGGCATCTTTCTGAAGAACCTCCACATTCTTATACCTATACCAAGATGCACAAACCAAATAAAACCCGAAATTCAGCATACTCAACACTGACAATAACCAGTAGAAGTAGTTCAAATTGTCTCGGTTGAGATTGTTGCTTCCCAGCCACCCTCCGCTTGCCTTGTTCACCACCTCCACCACCACCGTACTTGTGAAGTAGCCGAATGCAATCGAGCACCAAGCAATGGCTGTACTTAACGACTTCATCCCTGCCGAGCTCTCGGCATAAAAGAATTCCAGAAGTCCCACGAGAGTGAACATATCACCCATTCCAAATACACAGAACTGGAATGACAACCAAAACACACTCATGGGCAGAGGCTCTGCACTATCCACCATATTGTGTTCGATTGCTATGTTCTTGCGTTGGGTCTCCACGACCCCAGCAATGGCCATGGATGCAGCAGTGAGAACAAGTCCAATGCCAATCCTTTGGAGGTGCCGAATTCCTGTTGGAATTCCAGTAACTTTACGAGCGAGAGGAACGAAAACACGCTCGTATAATGGAATCAAGAATAACATGAAGAGTAAGGGGATAACAGGGACGGAGGGGCCAGGAATTTTGAATCCCATGAAATTGGTGTCCATGGTTAAGCTTTGTTGAATGGAGAACGTTTGGAGTTGAGCCATGCAGGTAGCCATGAAAATGGTGCTGACTATAATTGGGAGCATTCGAATTAGGATCTTTGTTTCTTCAACCTGTGTCACTGTGCAGAGTCTCCATGGTCCTTGCTGATCTGACATCGATCCACTTGGATCATTCCTTATAATGGCAGCTCGGTCAAAGAATCTACAAAAATCGAATGGTTATCCAATACAGCTTTAATTTTATGAATGAAGATTAAAAAGAAAATCACAGACCTGAATTGATCGGTTTTGTGAAGGATTTCATATGGGATTGCAGCTTCTTTGTCATGAATCTCATGTAGCTCATCCACATTCTCAGGCAGTCGAAGTTTTCTGTTCCGAATTGAAGCTACGAAGACCTGCCCTTGAGAACTAAAAGGATTAAACAGCCATTTCATTTGATTATGAATAAAGGGAGACTAATATGATGAGAGATGTACCTGAAGAATTCTGAGTATGGGGCTTCCTTTAGGGACATTATTGCGGTAAAACGAGTTGCCTACACACAATACAACTATGGCTGCAAGTAGTGCGATGCTGCAAACCACAAAGGCCCAGTCCCAGCCAACCTCCGTGTTTATCCACACTATCAATGTCACTCCCACGATCGACCCTGTCGTTAAACTGAATAAGAACCAGTTGAAAAAACTCGATAGTTTTGCCGTATCTGCTGGATCTCCCTCCTTGAACTGATCCGCGCCCAATGCCGGCAGTGCTGCTTTCACCCCACTTGCTCCCAGTGCTATCAGGTAAATTCCTGTGTAAAGAATTGTCTCCTGCCTGCCGTTGGCCTCCTCACAGACACTCCCCGCCGCAGCCTCTTTGCATGGCGCTGGCCTTAGCTGCGGGAAATGCGCCTGTGCCGTTAGTAGACAATAGCCCTGCATAAAAAGTCACGGAAAAATTATAATGTTTGGCTAAATTATAGCTCCTGTTCGTGTTTGTTTTATTTTGTTTAATGAAATTACATTTTAATTCTTGTTACTTGTCAAAATATATAAGCTTCTATTTGATTCAAATATTTTTAAATCAAATATTTTTACCTTTTAATTTTTATAATGTTAAATTTTAACTCTCGCTTCTTTCAAGTTTCATCTTTTCGGTTATTTATTTAAAAAATAATTAAATTTCCACTCAGTTCAAATTATCACACCATCAATAATATTGAATTTTGAAATTAATTTAGTCATCATTTGGTTTAGATTAAGGATTGAATTGAACATTGTTGAAATATGAATAGTTGTGTGATTTTTTTGTTTTGTTGAGTACAAATTAGGGAGGGAGACAACAAACCTATATCGAGGGCGCTATTGGTCTCAAATAAATTGAGAATCAAATACCGATTTTTTGTGTCATTTTTCATATTTCATAATCATCATTCTTTCAATTAATTGAACATATATACTTTTGTTGAATTACTTGTTTTGTTTTCTTTGATTAAGCTTACAATAGTTTACTTGATTTTAAGTGTGTATTTTGATCATTTTACAGAAATCTGTCCATTTTTCTCCTAATAACGAATTCTTTTTAGAATTCTCCTATTCATACAATTTATTTGGTATTTTTTACAGTAAAAAGTCTCCTATTTTTTGATATCCCTATTAAAAAAGAATTGTTTTGGTCTAGTAGATCTATTTTAGACTACATTTTTTAACCAATAATTATCTTAGTCATTAATATTGTTTTGTAATATCAACATATACACTAGTCTCGTGCATTGAATTTTTAACTTGAACACGCTAATTAGCCCATAAAAAAATCATCTAAATAATTTCTAACTTGTAACATAATAAAATATTACTTGCCACATCTCAATATATAAGCATGTTTGTGTATGACAAAAAGAAAAAAAAAAAAAAAAACCCCAAAGCGAGCATAGCTCAATAGGCATTAGTGATGCATTAACATCTATCTACTCAATCAAGGGATGAAACCTTAGGAAAAGATTTTTTTTTTCATCTCATTCCACCAATCCAAGCATGGTCATATATTCCTTCCATACACGAATTTAATGCATATAAGCTAATCCACTCATAATTTAAAAAAAAAAAAAAATATATATATATATATATATACATATATATATATTGTCGATGTCGAAAAATTGTCAACGGATATCAATAGTACAATTTATTTTTCCGAAGACGAGAAGCCTGCAAAAAAGAATAAATTTAGGGTACACTGGTGTGGTGTGAGCCACAGGACCTCTGATACCTAAGTCAGTAAGAGTTTAGAAGAGTAACTTAGAGGTAGCTTTTAGAATGTAAAACGACTTACAAGAGTTCTTAATGTTGTTCAGCTTAGATTAGCTTGCAGAATGGAGAAATCTCATGACTTCTTCAGCTGCTCTTATAACCATTGTGGCTCACTTAATGGTGGCTATATGGGCCAGTCGTTAGAAACGTCCATCATTAAGCAGAGAATGAATACCGACATAACTCATGATCGTTACCCTTGAAGGTGTAACAAATTTAACATGGAAGTTACTTGGACTCGGTAAACCTTTGCAGGTCCTCACCTCCACGGTCAACCCCTTACGGTTCCTCACCTTCATGGCTCGCTCGTAAAGGGGGGGGGGGGGCAAACCTACTCTTGTCGACCCCCAATTTGGCAAGATTGGCCTTGGCCAACCCCAAGGGGGCCATGGCAGACCCCCGGGGGTCTGACCTCCTTTAGCTGACCCCGGAAGGTCAAAATAGTCTTGACCGACTCCCAAGAGGTTAAGGCCTTCTTTGACTAAACACCAGGGGTCTCAACCTCATTTAGCTGACCCCCTAGGGTTGTGGCCTCCCTTACGCGACCCCTAGAGGGTTAAAATAGTCTTGGTCGACCTTCTAGGGATTGTGGCCTCCCTTGACCGACCTCTGAGGTGGTTTCGACTTCCTTTGGCCGACCCCTAGGGGTCGTGATGGGCTTGGCTGACCTCTTAAGGGATGTGGCCTCCCTTAGCTAACCACATGGAGGTTGTGGCCTCCCTTGGCCGACCTCGCGGGTGTCAGATGGGGCTTGGCCGACCCCCAAGGGGTTTTGGCCTTGTTCGGGTACTTCGAGATATTTTAGCCTACAACATTACCCCCACTCTTCATTTCCGAGCTATTGTAGTCGTCGGATTTTGAAGAGTAGTTAGTAGTTTGCTTTTTCAACGTTTATGGATGTTTCAGAAAAAAACTTCATACTTAGGTTTTATGAAAAAATTAGTTAGGAATTACTTAGGCCATATCCTATTTTGTAGAATATCTTATCCTAAATAATATCCAAAAAGTCAAATGATAAGTTTATGAAAAACATTTGTTTCAAGAATAATAATATTAAAAATGCCATAATTTTATTTATAAGAATATCTTTTCCTAAATAATATTTTCATATTCAAAAAATCAATATATATCTTTTAAGGAATATATTTTATCACTAGAGAACTTTCCATAACTTTATTTTTCCATAAAACTTCCTCTACAAAATTTCACCCTCCTATTTAACCCCTTTGGCGGAAAATTGCATTAATTGGGCTAGGATTTTCGATTTTTCCAAAGTGTGGGGGAGACTTGTTTTGTGCTTTGAAACTTTTGGAACACATCTGTGGGAGTTCAAATTTTTTTTGGTACATACCCTCATTTTTTCAAACTTCATTCTAGTAGGTGTATTTTCGAAAGTCTTACCCCTTATTTAGGCACTTTTCGATTTTTCACCCCTCATGCATGAATGTGTGAATCTCTTATGTGCCAAATAGGACATTTTTTGGAGTTCGGTACTTTTATTTGGATTCTTGTACTAAGTAGGCCCTCTCGATGGAGTCTTGCCACTTTTGTAGGTGCTTTTTCAAATTTGTACATAATATGCTTGTTAGGTTCTCTTAGTCGAGATTCACCTAACCTAGGCTAAATCTTTGAATTTTTTGCGCTACTTTGGTTCTCTTTGCAAAGACTTGCCAGTTTAAGCCTTTTTTCGAATTTCTATGCTACTTAGGCTGTCTCTTCAGAGACTTGCCCATTATTCACCGTTTTTTTCAAACTTTTAGGTTACTTAGGCTCTTTTTGCAAAGACATGCTTATTTACGGACCTTTTCGACTTTTAGGCTACTTAGGCTCTTTTTACAAAGTCTCATTTTTTTTCTAGCCCCTTTGAATCCTTGTTAATTTACACGTACTTCATTCCTTTTTTGCCCATGGATCCTTCCTCTGACTATAAGACTGAGTTGCACCACCCCTTGGCTTCCTCTTCTCTCAAAATGACTCGGCGCAAGGCTTTAATGGTAGGATTTGAGTCTCAGTCGGTTGCACCCACCCTGAATCAAAAGGACTTGGACCACTTAGGGTCTAGTACCTTGTCCGAAGATCACTCTTCGGCTACCACTGGACACGGAGACATACGACAAACCTCCTTCGGGCGAGGTGGCGCTTTATACCACCATGTTTGACAGAAGGATTTGGTTACTCCTCGTATCTTCTCTTCAAGAAATTTTTAGCATGGTTGGTTCGCTCTGGCACAGTTGGCTCCAATGCCTGAAACGTCTTCTTTAGCATCGACAATCTCTAGGTCTACTTCGGCTTCGAGGACCTCTTTAGGCAAGGGACCTTTTTTCTCTATACCACTTTGGCCAACACCTCGATGTCATGGTGCGATGTTATCTCACGTTCAAGAGTAAAATTTCTCCCCTGGTAGCATGCCTCAACTTTTAGAAGGGGTGGAAGGAAAGATGGTTCTTCGCTGGGGGGTCCTGGGAGGCTCCAAGTGTCGAGGCCTTATTGGTCATTCCCACTGCCTTGGGAACCTACGCTATGGCTCTTTTCTACTGTCCTTATACATATACATCTTGTCTTGTACTTATGTTTTGACATTGACTCCAGTGCACAGGAAATTGAGTCCCTACTCTCGGGCACTGAAGTTTTACGAGCTTGTTATGACATACCCCGATGAGGTTACTCGCAGCGTGCAATACTTAACTACTAAATCTTTGGCGCTTTACAACCTTCTTCCAGAATTGGCGGTGCCTGCTGACTATGATTCGGACTCACCCGTCGTGTAGGAGGGATCCGCTCTAGGTATATTGCTCATTACTTAGGTTCGCGGACCCAATTTTTAAGCCTCTCACCGAAGACACAGTGGACCTTACTTTGAAGAATTGCCCGCTAACACTTGGCGAGGATGGAGACCTCCCTTTTCCCGAGGTCCCAAACAATCTAGAAGTCGGATCAGATCTTGAATTCGAAGGAGCTAGCCTTGCGTCTTCAGTTCGAGCTAGCTCGTGTACGCCTCGAACACTCGTATGTAGCCGTCCTCTGGATTCTATTCCTTGCTACTTGTTGTCAGGGCCATATCGTCCAACCTTGAACCCAGTAGAGGCCTCAGCCTATGGAGTGATGTGGAGACTTTTTTGACCCCCTTTTCTCTAGGAGATGCCTCCCAGGTCTTGAAAGAGGGGACTGGCTTAATGCACGAGGTATACTAGCTAAAAACTTTTATCTAGCTACATGTTTGTCTTAGTATGTAGGCTGATCTTTTACTTGCACGCTTGTAGGCTTTCATGCACTTCGCCTCAACTTCCCGTCATCTTTTTGAAGATTTGCGTCACGAACGCTCTTTTTGGTCTTCCAGCTTCGATCAGCTTAAGTGGGAACTGAATTAGGCCCGAGAGGCTCAGCGAGTTGCTGAGGTTGCTTTGGCCTACCTTCGAACTTCCACTGAAACGCCCTAAAGCCTTACTACTCGTACTCGCAAAGAGGACTTGTCTATGATCGCTCGCCTTCGTCGAGAGCTGCCTTCTGCGCAAGGAAAGTTGAAAATCGCCACTTTCTTTGCTAACTTGGTGAAGGGCTCTCATGTCTTCATAATTTTAGAAAATAATGCTGGTGCGACTGCCATTGGTTAGGTGCTAGATCGAATTCAAGCAAGAGTGAACTATGACAACCTTTTTCCCTTTTTCAGGTCTCTTTGCTCTAGTACTGCGGAGAAAATCACTGAGCCTACTCTACCAGCCTTTGAATCTGAACTTCCCAGGGACCCAGCCCAAGCTACTTTCTACGGCTCTTACATCTTTCAAGGTATGTCTGAGAGGAACCGGGCCCTTCCAGCTTGTACAATTCTAGCCCAAGCTGGACTCAATAGGCCAGCTTCAAGTAGACGCAGCTCTAGGGGACCTTAATGATTGTCTTTTTGATGTACTCGTTTTCTAAAGTAGAATCTTTTACTTTGCTAATTGTAAAGCTTTAATTTTCCTTTAGGTTGTAACTTGAAATTTTTATGAATGAATGCTAGCTTTTGATAATTTCTTCTCTTGTGTACCCCCAATTTAAGCTTATGATAACATCAATATATTTAAATTAGAATAGTCTTTGAGAAAATGACTTTTATTGCTTTTATTCTTGATAAATTGAACTACATTGTATTGAAAGTACTTTTTCAAGTGTTCAACATTCCAAGGATGGAGGATCGTATTCCCGTCCATATCTTCGAGGTAGTAGGTGTGTGGACAAGCCACTTTGGCGACGTGGTATGGTCCTTCCCAATTTGGCCTCAATATTTTGCTATTGAGTTTTTTGGTGTTTTCCATCACCTTCCTCAACACCAAGTCGACGAATTGGAAGTATTTTATCTTTACTCGAGAGTTGTAGTACTTGGCAATTCGCTTTTGTACGATGCTACCCTTATGTGGGTCGCATCACTTCTTTCTTCCTGGAGATCTAGGCTTATTCGTATTTTTTGGTCGTTTTTAGTTAGATCAAAAGACTTAATGCGTAGGGATGGAAAACCTATCTCGACTGGGATTACCGCTTCCGCCTCGAATGCTATGTTAGCTTTACGGCTTCAAATCAATCCAAATATTTTGATGATAACAAACTTAAATTGTTGTACTGACTCTTTTAGT
>JBBMEG010026721.1:0-23831 GCA_037832605.1 Cyclanthera cordifolia
GTGTATTCACCATTCTAACTTAACTCTTGGTTGGAATCAAGTGTTGAGTTTTTCCATATTTGTGAGTTTTTACAAGATCCTAGAAGGACCTCTAGCTTTGTAAAACCAAGCAACCTTGGAGCTTATGATAATAGCTTCGCTTCTGCAGGAGTCTTGTTTACTAACGCTCCAACCATAGCTACATCAATCATGCTTCTATCTGTTACAATAGTTCTTTATAAACGTATTGGGTTAGAAGTTGGTCTGAAATTTGACAGTGAGGAAAATTATAACATATTCTATTGAATCTCTCCTAATATTCATATAACGTCTCTTCCACAGCTTTTGTTATGCTATAAATCTCTTTTCTAATGTTTCTAGGTCAAGATGGTGGAAAGAATTTTTCCAAGAATAGCCTCTTCATTTGATTCCATGTTGTGATCGAACTAGAAGGTAGATAATATAATCAATCTTTCGCTTGGTTCTTTAATGAAAAAGAAAAAAACTCGTAAATTGATTTGCTTCTCAATGACTCCATGTGATTTCATTCTAGAACATACAATATGGAATTCCTTCAAGTGTTTATGAAGATCCTCACCTGCACAACCATGAAACGAATGAAGTAAATGAATTAAACCTGACTTTAGTTCAAAATCACCTGCAATATAATGTAATACACAAAGGTTGTTAATTTAAATCAGGTGCTCCCAGTTGTTTAAGTGTTCTCTCCTCTCCATTATCTGCCATCTCTTCTTTAATTTTAGCTATATTGGCTTCTTTTTTAAGACGCGCTTTCTTTCTTTGGTGTTCTTCCTTAGCTACGTGGAGTCCTCTTGATTTCTGGATCAAACTGAAATTCAATATTATGACAAGAATAACACTTACTATAAATAATAATAATAATAAATAAAATAAGCAAATAAAACAATGAGAAACTAAATTAAGCTCCCAGAAAATGACGCCAAATTTGGTCGAGTTGTTGAAGCCCACCAAAATAAATACTAACTCTAACATATAGAAATAGTGGAATCAAGTCGAATCCTAAAGAAACTATGAATTAATTTCTCAATGTCAAAAATGAATAAAAATGAAGGTTTTGGTATTTTAAATGAAATTCTAAATACAATAATTAAAAAAAAATAATAAACCAAATAGTTTTTGAAAAGTTTTAATTCAAGAGTTTAGTTTAATCCGATTGTTGTTATCTATTTGACCCTTTATTCCAAATTAAATAATTTTAATTAATTAATTAATGTTTTGATGATAACAAACCTGATCTTAATTACTAACAATTTTGATGTTTCAAGATGTCTATAGTGTAGTGCTCGAAACAATGATTCAAATGCAATTTGAATGACTCAAATCGGAGTTGAAACAAACAAGTTATGGTCAAAAAAAGTTTGAACGAGAAATACCCGAGAACAAGGTAGTTGAGTCGGTATCGAAGACCATTTAAATGGTGTCAAGTGGAGTATTGGATGGGTGTCAAATGAGTGTTTTAATTAGTTTTTGAAATTAAAATAAAAAGAGAATTGAAAGAGAAAAAAAAATAATATATATATATCAAAAGGTCAGTGACCGTTCTGACTTAAATTTTCTTTATAATAATTCTTTTTTACTTTATCTTTTTAACTTCTAATCTCAACCATATTTTTAACTTCTTTTCATCCAATGGTCTAATTAAAAGACCTTCTTTACCTCATTTCTCTCTCTATTTAAATTCAACTTTCTTTCCAAAATCATTCACAACTTTTATTATCCAATCCTTCTTAAATAAAAAAGCTTCCATTGTTGATCTCTCCAAGCTCTCAAAGTCTTTATTCATTTTATTCTTGAGAATTATTGTATTGTGAGGATTTAGTTGTGAGAAATAAATTTGTATAACTACTCTGTTCAGATAGTTGTGTTATATGCTTTACAAAACTTCCATATTTTGTAACGGTTTAATCTTGATCCGTGGAAAAGATTGAGTTAGCTCTTGAACTTTTAAAAAGAAGCAGCATTCGATTTGATTCTAATCCGTGGAAAGAAGTCAATTGAAGATTTATTCAAAATCGCAAGAGGCGCTTGGGTGGTGGAGTATGTTGATTTTGATGGGACCACTTGAAAAATAGGGTTTCATACTCTTTAACTTATTCGTATTTATTTTTAAATTACTTGGAGTATTTTATTTCATGTTTTAATTTGAACTCAATATTTATTGGATAAGTAGAATTGGTTTTACATCATCCTTATCTATTTTGTTGTATTATTGTTTATTATATTTGCAAAAATTTTGATATTTATATTAATTAGAGCTTTCTCAAGATTTTTTTTTAAAACTCTATTCACATCCTTTAGAGTTGTCATACTAATCAAACAATTGTAATATTGATCAAGGTAACACAATTTTTTTTTTTTCAAATTCAAGGAATTAGTCTACCTATTCGGAAAAACAACAATAAGTAATTATTCTTCTATTTTATTGACTCTCACCCAGCATAAAAATCAAGCTTTATTATTCAATCAATTAGGGGTGCTAGCGTTTCGTATCAACTAAATAATAGCATTAAAATCAATTAATTGAGACGACTACAACTTAATTAATTTTGTTTATTTTTTCACAAAAGGTCTATCATGCAAGTTATGTAATTTGGAAAAACCACAATCATACACACGAGCCAACCCCTTGCTACAATTTTAAAATCAATTGGAATATTTTAAAAATTATCACAAAATCACGTATAACATTTAACAATTGAGAATAAACTAAGGCGTCAATTTAATTTATTAGCCATCGATCACAAATTAAAAACAAGAAGCAAATAATCCTTGAATTAAAAAAGAACAAATCTCTATTTGGCCCAAACCATCAAATTACTATCGAATTAAAACTATACTTGAACTAGAAGTAAAAACTTGGCTTCACATAATCAAAACCATATAAATAATGTTCCTAAGATGAATAATAGAAAATAAATAAATTAAAGGAATTGAAAGCAAAACCCAATTTTGGTCATCGAAAGTGAAGCTGTTGATGTTCACACTCTTATCTTCACTGTATGCTTTCTCTCCTTCCAAATGCACTGTGACGGCTGCTTCTTCAGTTTTTCAAACTGCATCTACGTCTTTTTTTTTTAATGCGTGATGTTGGCCGCTGTTTCGTTTTTCATTCTACTAACACACGCGTATATATAAGTAAAATCATTTTAGTTGGGCACAAATTTGAGCCCAACATTATTATTATTATTATTTTTTAATTGGAAATGACATCAGTCATTTCCTTTTTCAATATATATATATATATACACTTTGTAAATTTAAACCAAAACTAAATTTTTATTTTCAGGCAACTTTCATAAAAAAAAAAAAAAAAACCCCATATGATTCATATCAAACACAAATTTCACGTTTAAGCTCAATATTGAATTAAAATATACATGATTAAGCAAAACAAATTTAATTAATTAAGACTTATTAGAACACCCTTACTTGGGAACACAATTGGGGGGTTGAAATGGCCAAAATCATAGTTCATTGTACAGACTCAAATAATGTGATTAGGTTTTTAGTGCAAAAACTTGACAATTCACATTAAAATCAATCTAACCAAGATAGGTATTAGATTGGAATTTGGATGAACAAGTCTAGCATTGTTCATCTGGTGAGAGGGAACCATATGTTAAAATAGATAGTGGAAGAAGGAAAGATGACAATTGATCTTGCCATCTCCATCAAGAACTTGCATCGTGAGATTCTAGTGAGGCTACGTGTCGGCAGTTTGAGTCGTTTAGGATCGAAAGACAACACTAGAGGGAGAGAATAGGGTTTGCCTAACTTTTTAGTTCTTTAAAAATAATTTTATGATCTAAACTTTGTTAACTAAAAACACTCAATAAAGTAAATATGAGATGCAATAATGAACTAGCGAAATATAAAAGTTAAGAGAAAGAGAGACACCAAAGTTTTTAAAGTGGTTCGGAAAATTCCTACTCCACCTCCAAGACTCCTTCTTGGGGATTCTATTGGTGATCCTGTCACGGGTGAGAACCAAACCTCCGCGACCCTCTTTTTCCTAGGCTAAAGAGAAACCGAAATCCTTTTCACGGGTTCAGGATTAAACCACTAATACTCTCTTTTTCTTACGCGAAAGAGAAACTCAAATCCTTTTACTAGTTCAGTATTAAACCAACTTAGTTTTCTCACAACCAAGGTGTGCTCACACACCTTAATACAAATTTCAAAATAAATATTGAAAACAAACTTTACAAAATACCTCTTGAAGGCAAGATACTCAAGTTTAGCGTTGACAGCTTCTTCACAAATTTGTAATACGTCGATTCAAGAATATGTGAAGTAATCAAATTTTAGGGTCTGTTTAGAATGAATATGTTTATGTATCTAAATTCAAAATTTGAGACAAATGATTTATGGAAGAGAAGATAAAAGGCAACTGTTGGATTTATGGCAAAATGATCAACGTGTGAGATTTGATGAAGATGTGATAAATTATGGCCTTTAGATTAGGGTAAATGTAATGGATAAATGAGATTGAGTAGAGATGAGATGGAAAGAGATTTGGTGGGAAAGGAAACAATAATAGAAGGAAAATCTCGTTTTTCCATTTGGCGAATTTTCCTTCCAAACTTCAAATGTCCATATCTTCCCCATTTTATCTTCGATTTGAACGATCCAAAATGCGTTGGAATCGTCCATTCATTCTCTACATATTAAACCCTTCAAAACTCCAAAAATATTAGTAAACAATATTCAAGTTTGTTATCATCAAAATACTAATTAATTAATTAATTAAAATTAATTAATTTGAGATAATAGTCAAAAAGCCAACAGACCCCCTTCGGTGTGTGTTCACTAGGGTCAATAACATAGTGAGTTTCCTGAAAGGGATATGATTGTGATCTCAATGGGTATTTGATCTATCATTCGATGATACTTACTTAGAGATAATAACATGTTTGAATTAATGAGCTACACTATCAAGTGATTGATTTATAAGTTAACCAAGTCCTAGATAAAAAATTGGTAACTAGAATATAGGGATAAGTGTTATCCTGGTATTAGATTTTCAGTTAAGAAGATTCTCACGCTAGGGAGGAGCATTTGATCTATCATTCAACGTCGCTTGCTTTAAACATTTGTAGTTATACCATGACATTAATTAAATAATGTAGGATTTCTTGTGATTTTAACTTGAAAATTTTTAAAACAATTTAATGCAAAACCTATAAATGATGTTTTAAATGGCAATACAAACTTGATGTTCTTTTACCTTATAATAAGGCAACATACCTTAATCACTAATCTCTATATTGTCTAGTGACAAATTAACCGAGGAAAACTTCATAACTTAGAAAAACAATATCCACACGATTATTGTTGTTGAATGACTAGAAGCTTGCTCTAACGGAGGTTGTCCTCTAGAACTCGTAGCCTATGTAATGAGAAATATTTGCGTGATGCATGTTCAATTGCATGAAGCGAGTAAAAGGCTGGGATGATAACGTATGCCTTAGATGTCTTAGCTAAGAAGCCTAAAATCATGGTCGTGGCTTATGATAGGATGAAATCCCTACATTGAATACTTGAGTAATCTTTGAGTAAAGAAAAGCATGGTGCCATGGATAGATATTCATAATGCGAAAGTTAAGCGGGGATGTCGATTAGGGAGAATTAATAAGGCTACAATAGACAAGTAGAGTAGTGCAATTTTTATTTTGAAAACATCTTTCTTTTATAGGCGAAGACAAGCGTTGTCTCTAGGAAATTCAATCCGGAGCTTGGAGCTTAAGAAAAAAGCTTGGAGGATGGACATCAAAGGCTAAACATAAGAAGAGAAGTTTGAATTAACACAGTATACCCAAAGTAAAAATAGTCTAAGGCCCAAAAAGAATAAATAGTTTTTTCATTATGAGAAAAAATAGAGAGTTATCTAGCTTACTTTTACCACTTATTGATGCACTTTAAAAGGTTAATATTATAAGAAAAGCATGAGATTAGGAAGTAATTAGGGTATATATGGAAAGTGCACATTATTCACATAAAAGGGATGTTTTAACCATTTTATTGCCAAAATCTAATCAAAGCTAGGAGCATCATATTAGAATAGGAATACAGGTTGCTGAGGGCATTGACCAAGCTAGGACAATCCCAATGTTGGGTGCATTCCTATAGACAGTGCAGAATCCACAAGTGAGAAAGCATAATGCAGTCCCAATGCTGACCGCATTCTACCTGAACCGAATAAAAGATGAGAAAACACAAATGGTCATTTCACACGGATTAAAGATGGATTGTACGGCCAGGATCTGTTGCTGCTTACCCAATTAAGATTATTTGGCAGTAAGTCAAAGCACCAAAAATAGCCTTCTAAAACCTATGAAGTGGTGGATTGGTGAGAAAGGCATGAGAAATTACAAGGCTATATAAATGATCAACATCCAACATCAAATGTCGTTGAATTTTGAATTAGTGTGTAAATCAATGTTTGTTTGATTTCTAGAAAAATTGAAGAGAGAGTGAATTCCCACTACTAAGGACATTGCCATTGCACTAACATCCTCAACATTCATATAAGCGACACATATGCAAGGGAAAATTCTTCTACTATTTCTTTTCTGACTTATCTTTATGACTATATCTGTAACATATTTGATTTTAATGCAACTTATTTTATTTACTGCTTTGTTTTGCATTTATGCTTTTATTTTCTATGTAAATGATGTTGTAGTCTTGTCTGGAGGTTACTCCTGTTTAATAGAAGCAAAATCAATGTCTGCCCGCCATTAACGTTGCACGCATTCTTGTTGAGTATTTGTAAATTATATTTTGGGTAAAGTTTTGAGTAGGTAGTGATGACAAGGTAGAATTTCTATTTATAAAGTAAGTATGTTAACTAACGAGGTCGACCAACCATCCATTTATCGTATACACTTTACTTCGCTATCTGGATCGAAGAAGGTAAAATGAAAGGTTTTTACTGTTCTTATTATGTTCACTACTCAACTTAACTAATAGGTTTACGGAGGGCCCCCCTTAGCCAGCCCACTAATGAATATGAACCACGTCTTTAATGTGAACAACATTAAGAGAGAATGTATTTCGGGAGAAGACATTGATGTGCAGTATAAACCTTCACCTCTACCATGTCGCTTGTCTTAGCTAAATGATTTTAATACTTTTATGATTTATGTACTTCATCTTACTTAGCATTCATGTCTTTTATTAACGCATGTTAAACAGTAGGTATTGGGCTTAATGTTATTTGACTAAAGGAAATGGTAACTGCATTGAGCATGTATTTCGTATTTACACTTTAATTCAATATCACAACCCACCTTATTATTGAATGTTACCTTTCCCGAACCAGAATATGAAATTACTTTAAATAATCAATCCTTAAGGAGATGACTTGGATATTTATTACTTGATACAATTGACAACATACACTTGCGTTTTCATAGGAGTGTTGTCTAGTATTAGTGTAGGATATTAGTAATGTTTTCCGACTTCAGTTTTCATATGTATGCCTCGACATCCTCCCGATTAAGTTTTTGGCGTCATTGTTGTGAAAATAAAATAAATTGAACCGTCACATCGCGCTGGAAACTCTCTATCAGTAGCCTATTCGAAAAGGAATTTTTCTAAGTACATAGAAATAAAGAGGAATGACGAGGAAGGCAAATTGGATTTACCTATACTTGAGTTTTGTTTAGTAGGAGAATCTTCCAACTCTTCGATAGGTTAGTCACGACTCACTGAACATGTTCGCTCTTCATTTAAAGAAAGTGACTTTTTGAGAGTAGTTAGACATTGGAAAGATAGTTCTAAGAGTTAGGGCTGGATAAGTTGTTTCAGACGTAGTAGTAAGAAACGATAATGGGTAATACTAGAACAAACATCGATGAATTTCTCCATAATCTGATACATATCTATGCATCTAAGGTTGAGTCACATTAACTTCAATGGGAATGAATTGTTAGTAAAAAAAAGGTTCTCTAACTAGATGAGAGATGGACATTTTACCTATATGTGAATCTTTCATTAAGGGTAAGATGACCAAAAGACCATTTAACAAAGAACACTAGAGCCGAACAATCCTTAGAACTTATACATTCCGACCTGTATGGTTCGATGAATGTTAAAGGTCGGTATGGTATGATTACTTTATATCTTTTATTGATGACTATAATGCAACATAAGTAGGAAGCTCTTGAAAATTTCAAGGAGTTTAAAGTTGAGGTTCATAATCGATTAGATAAATAGATTAAGACGCTATGATCAAATCATGGTGGATAGTATATGAACTTGGAATTCCATAACTACTTGGTAGAACATGGAACCAACTCTCGGTGCATGGAATACCTCAGCATAATGGTGTTTTGAAGAGGATAAATAGAATCCTTTTAGAAATAGTTTGATCGATGATGAGCTTTTCTCAACTGTCGATATCATTTGGGGATACACGTTTGTGCCCACGTAACATGTATTGAACATGTTACCCACAAAAAGTGTCTTGGAGAAACCTTATGAGTTATAGAGGGCACATGAAAGTAGTTTATATCACTTAAGGATTTGAGGAGTCTAGCCTTAGTGCTGACTACAAATATGAAGAAGTTAAAATCATGTTCAACGTTGTACCTATATATATAGGCTACCCTAAGGAAATAAGAGGTGGCTATGTTTATAGCATATATGAGAATAAGTGTTCTTATCGTCAAATATTGAAAGAGGATTATGTTAGAGAACATAAACCTCGATCGACATTAGTGTTGAGAGATTTGTCTTTCAATGATGCTACAAATCCTAAAATAGATGTTGTTGTAGGAGGGTTAACAAGAGTTGTTGACAGCTCACCAGCATTGGATGCTAGAAACTCATCAGCTATGATAGTTTGATGAATCCTTGAGATTTGATAATCAGGTTTCATCTAGTCAGGAAAGTTGTCTGCCTCAACGTAGTGGGATGATTAAGAGTAATTCGGTTATGTATATCAGTGTTTTGGAGATCCACAACAATATCCAAAATAATGTTCAAGGTCCTCTATTTTTTAGAAAGGCAATGAAGGATGTTGACCAGGAAGAAGGCTTAAATGTCATGAACTTCGAAATGGAGTCATTGTACTCCAATTTAGTTTGGTTACTTGTGGATGCACCAAAGGATGCAAAGCCTATTGAATACAAGTGGAACTACAAGAGAAAAAATGGGCGTAGATGGGAAGGTGCAAACGTTCAAGGCGAAAAGAACTTTACTCAAATAAAAGGAGTATATTATAAAAAAACCTTCTCCTCTAGTGCTATGTTAAAGTCTATAAGAATCCTCTTACCCATTGCCTTATATTATGACTATAAGAAATGACAAATGGATGTCAAGATTACATTCTTGAATAAAGATTCTTAAGATGATATCTACTTGAACAAACCAGAGAGGTTTGAATCTAAGGGATAAGAGAAAAACGTTTGAAAACTTGTTAAATCCATTTATGGATCAAAGCAAGCGCCGACCCAGGTCATGGACCAAGAGATGTAATGATGTGACCAAATTATATGATTTTGAGAAGAATGTCGATGAACCTCATATGTACAAGAAGATCATTGACAATAGAGGAGCATTCATTTTATTATATATAGATGATATTTTACTCATTGAGAATTATGCAAGAGTATTAACTGATATTTAACAATGACTAGCTAACCAATTCTAGAGGAAAAATTTGAGTGACGCTCCGTACGTCCTTAAGATCCAGATAACAAGTGATCAGTCCAAGAGAATGCTAGTCTTGTCTCAAGCATCATACACTGACAAGATGTTAGTCAACTATGCAATGAGAGATTTCAAGAAGGGCCATTTACCTTTTAGACGTTAAAACTCACTGTCATAAGATAATAGTCATAAGATATCTCAAGAGATTTAGGAGATGAGATGAATACCCTATGCTTCGGTGATAGAAAGCTGTATGTAAGTTATGTTGTGTACAAGGTCTGACATATGCTACACGGTAGGCATTGTCAACAGATATCAATAAAATCCAAGATTGAATCACTAGATTGTGGTTAAGAAAATTCTCAAGTATCTATAGAGAACGAGAAATTAAATGCTAGTGTACGATTCAAAGGATTTGATCCTTACTAGGTACACAAACTGTGATTTTTAGACTAATAAGAATTATAGGAAGTCTACATCAGGATCAATGTTCATCCTCAATAGCGCAACTATAGTTTAGAGACGCATCAAGAAAGAATGCATCACATATTACACCATGGAAGCTCAATACGTGGCTACTTGTGATGTAGCAAAAGAGGCAGTATGGTGGAGAAATTTCCTAGCAGATTTAGAAGTGGTTTCGGGTATAGATAAGCAGATCACACTATATTATGATAACAACGGGGTTGTGGCTAACTCTAGGGAACCTAGAAGCCATAAACGAGAGAAGCATATAAAGAGGAAGTATCATCTCATTAGAGAGATATTGTAAAGGGGCAAAGTAATTTGTCACCAAATTGTTGACAATGTTGCTAATCATTTTACAAAGGCTCTCCCGGCTAAGGTGTTCAAGCATCACCAAAAGAGCTTAGGTCTATTAGAGACGTTAGGGAATGTTCCCTAAAGGATTAATAGTTTATAATTAAAGAACAAGCATTTAGTGTAATATTTTAGTTATGAATGAAAGTTATAATTTTCATTAGTTGTGCATTTATTATACAAGTGTCATTCGATCTTATCGCATTAATTGAATTAATGACGATATGCTCTTAGTTATTTAGATGTACTTTTGGACAAGTATGTGGGACATAGAAGTTAATCTAGTTCCAAGTTAATAACCTAAAACTTCTACAGTATATGTGACTAAGCTAGGATGCTTAAGTCTTGGTGACACTGTTAGTACGACCCGCTTTGTAATGGTTGCAAATGAACTAATTCTGGTTATTCATGTTGAGACATGTGAGTGGGGATGCCTATGCAAAAAATAGTTTTTTCATAAGATGGGACCAGATGTATTATGATCGATCTAGTAATTCTGTTATAGACTTCATCAATTACTTCACTAAGGATCATTGTATGTCAATATGATCTTAATTCTGAGTGGGTTGTGAACTCTTCCTTAATGAAAGCGTCATTTTGATGTGCATGGGTGAGTCCAATCAGCAACGTTGGTTAATAAGCCTCTCACGTTTGGGATTGTCATAGTGAGTGGCTGAGAACACAACGTCATAAGTAGGAATTCACGTTTTCCCTACTATTAAGAAAGATGCATAATTTTTCCCTAAGTATTGATTCTGAGCATGTATAAAGGGTACCTACCTCTTATTGGCTCGAGAGAACATTGGCTTATATTGAGATTCTAGATAGCTTGTTCATTAGAAGAATTAGTGGCGCATAAGGGGAAATAAGTAATTATAGTGGTAGAACGAATTTCTTTTCCTTATTGAGAACTACGAATAAGCTCGTGAAAGATGACATGATAGATGAATGATTATATATGTGGACATAACTTGTCAAATAGTGCAAAAAAATTCTGCACATGTCTTAAGTGGAATAAGCCTGATGTTAACGAATAGAGATTAGATCCCAAGTTGTTATAGCTTTCAACTTATAGGTTCACCAGTCTTCGGGCTAGCTTATACATATTGACACACTGTTTAATTAGAGAGTGTATTTGAAAAGTTCAAATTCATGGATTAATTTATTAAACTTGGTTATATAATAGGATATATTAATTTAATATTTGTTGGATAAATATTAGCAAAGAATAATTGATTTAATGGATATATTAATTTAATATTTATTGGATAAATATTAGCGAAGAATAATTATTTAATGGATAAATTAATTAAAAATAATCATTGGGTAATTATTTACTAAGAGTAATAATAAATTATAATTATTGGATACTTATTTATTAAATCAATAATGATGAATTTATTAGATAAATTAATTGTGTAAATTATTATTAGAGAATTATTTAGTAAGAAAAAATTAATTAATATGTTGAACATATTAATTGTATAAATAATTATTGGATTATTAAAGAGGGAGTTAATTAATATATTGGATATTTTAATTGAATTAATATTTATTGGATAAATGTTAATTAAAGAGAATTAATTAAAATATCGGATATATTGATTGAATTAATTTTTATTGGATAAATATTAATATGCAATTCTTGTAAAGAAAATATAATGATATTAAAATATATTATTCTCCTTATTTGAATATTTTACCTCTATAATAAATAAAAGGTCTGGAAAGTCATTCTCATCTCACCTTTTTAGGGTAACTCATCTCTAAAAAAATGAACTCTCTCAAAAGTTGGGTGTTCTTGTTTCCTTCTTAGTTAGACCTTTGATAAAATTATCCCAACTTCCTTCTCTAAAGGTTTCCCAACAAATGCTTAGTCTAACAAAAAAGTCATAGCCTGAAAGATTGGGGCAGATCAATCAAGAAGTTCTATTGGAAAAATGTGATTAGATTTTTAGTGTAAAAACTTGGCAATTCATATAAAAATCAATCTAACCAATATAGGCATAAGATTGACTTAAATGAATAAGATTAGCCTAGTTCATTTGAGTGGGAGGGAACCCTATTTCAAAATAAAGGATTGGTGTCAGCTGATCATATGATCTTCATAAAAAATATCATCATGAGATCCTAGTGGGGCTACGTATCGGCAGTTCTGAGTCCACCCCCTTCGCTCTGTGTTCACTAAGGTCAATATCAGGGCGAGTTTCCTGAAATGGATAGGATTGTGATCTTTATTGATATATTAAATATCCTTCAACGACACTTACTAAGAGAGATCAGCCAGTTCAATTCATGGGCTACACTATCAAAGGTATGGTTAAGAAGTTAATCAAGTCCTAGATCAAAAAATGGTAGCTGGAACTAGAGGAATAAGAGGTATCCTGATATTCGGTTTTCGATTTAGAAGAGTCTCACGCTAAGGAGGAGAATTTGGTCTATCATTCGACATCACTTGCTCCAAACCATTTTAGTCGTGCCATGGCATTAATTACATAAAATGTAGGACTTGTAATTTTAACTTATAAAGTTTTAAAATCAATTTATTCCAAAATCTATGGATGGCGTTTTAAATGGCAATCAAACTAAAATGTTCTTTTCTTATTTTCAGCACTCTCTAAAACACTAGGCTCGATAATGTCAATTGACAAATTAACTACAAAAAAACTATTCTACATGGAAAAAATATCAAGACGATTCTTTTCATCAATGACGAGAAGTTTGTTCTGATGAAGATTTCTTTTTTACACTGGCACCGAATATGACACGAAATGTTCATGAGGCACATGATTATTGGCGAAATGCTAAGAACAAGGCTAGGGTCTATACAATGGCAAGTGTCTCGGACATTTGAGCTAAAAACTGGAGAACATGGTAACTACGTTAGAGATAATAAAACCCCTTCAGGAGATGTTTGGGCAACCATCGTCTCAGGAAAGAGTGGCGCTCTCAAGGCTATTCATAATGCTAAGATAAAGTCGGGGATGTCAGTGAAGAAGCATGTGCTCCAAGTGATGACGTAATTTAACACGGCTAAAATGAATAGGGTCGTTATAGACGAAGCTAGTCATGTGAGCTTTATTCTTGAGACGTTACCAGGTAGCTTCTTACAATTTAAAAGTAATATTGTTATGAACAAGATTGTCTTTAACCCCAATACTCTCCTTAATAAACTTTAAACCTTCGAGCCTATAATGAAAATCAATGGGAGAAAAATGTTCTCCTAAAAAGAAAGTCCTAGAACTTAGGGTTCAGAAGCTAAGTCTAAGGGTCGGTACTTCATGGCAAAGTTCTAAAAGAAGAAGGATGGTGAGAGCAAGAATATGTGTAGTGCTCCAAGGAAACTCAAAACTAAGAAAAATGGAAAATATTTTCATTGTCATAAGCTTGGTCACTAGAAAAGGGATTATCCTGAGTATAAAGGAATGAAGAAAGACACAAAAGGTAAATCTCATTTATTGGTTCTGTCTTATTTTATGGAAGAATCATCCAATGGTTGGATATTAGATTGGAGTGCCTCTAATCACATTTATTTTTCATTTTAAGGAAGTGACTCTTCGAAGCACCTAGAACCTCGGTAGATAACCTTGAAGGCGGGGATCGGTGAAGTTGTTTTGGCAACAAATGTTGGAATCGTCAAGTTCTTTTTCAGAGTTCTTTTTTAATATTAGAAAATATGTTTTTGGTTCCCTGGATTAAGAGGAACCTAGTTTCATTTTCTTGCCTTATAGAAAAAATTCATTCAATAAATTTTAATGGAAATTTAGTTTCAATTTTAAAGAATGGCTTGGAGCTTTGTTCGAAAATTAATGTAAGTAAATCGTAAATGCTCAAACATACGGTTTGTAAGACACTTCTAAATACTGAATTATTTAGAACAACAAATAGTAGAACAAACAAATGACAAAGAATTTCTCCTCAATCCATACCATACCTATGAAATCTAAGAGTGGGCGTAACATAAACCTCAATATGATTGAAAAGTTAGTAAAAAGTTTACCTGCATGTGAATCTTGCATAGAAGATAAGATGACGAAAATACCCTTTCCAATAAAGGGGATTAGAGCTAAGCAACCCTTGGAACGTCTACATTCAGACCGGTGCGATTTGATGAATATTAAAGCTCAGGGTGTGTATGAGTACTTCGTATCCTTTATAGACTCAAGATATGGTTACATTTATCTAATGCAACATAAGTGGGAGACTGTTGAAAAGTTCAAGGACTTTAAAGGTAAGGTTGAAAACTTACCAGATAAAATGATTAAGACGCTACGATCGGATCGTGGTGAAAAGTATATAAATATAGAATTCTTGAACTACTTGGTAGAACATGGAATAAATATAGAATGTCTTAGCAGAATGGTGTTTAAGAAAAGAAGAAATAAAACTCCTATGGAAATGGTCAGGTCGATGATGTGCTTTGCTCAACTGTCGATATCATTATGGGGATTCGCGTTTGAGATCGTGTTATTTATTTTGAACATGGTTACCACAAAGAGTGTATTGAAGAGACCCTATGAGTTGTAATGAGACGTAAAGAAAGTTTAAGTCATTTTAGGATTTGGGGATGTCCGACTTATGTGTTGACTGAAAATTCAAAGAAGCTAAAACCTCATTCAAAACTATGCCTATTTGTAGGCTCTCCAAGAAACAAGATGGGGTTATTTTTATAGCCAAGATGAGAATAAAGTGTTTGTATCAACAAACGCTACATCCTTTAAAGAGGATTATGTTAGAGACCATGAACCTTGATCGGTAATAGTGTTGAAATAATTAACTTAAAATGATCATATAACAAGGGTTATTGTAGAAAGGTCAATAAGGGTTATTAACAGCTCACCAACATTAAATGTTGGAAACTCATCAGTTAGGATAGAAAAAATCTGGTTCTGTACACAGGTGTCTTGGAGAGATAATGCATAGAGGCGAAGTGGTTGACACCAAAATTAATATGATTGACAATGTTGCTGATCATTTTACAAAGGCTTTCCCAGCTAAAGTTTGTGAGTCATCTAAAGAGTTTGGATCTACAAAAGGCGTCTTTTGCGGTTTAGAGCAAGTGTGAGACTTAGTGGTTTGGCTAAACAAGTAATAGTCTTACTATTCAGTGCAAGTGGGAGATTGTTAGGGGTTGTGCCCTAAATGCTTAGTAGTTAGTAATTAAAGAACAAGCATTTAATATCAAACACATAATGTTATATTTCAATTATTAATAAAGATTATTATTTTCATTTATTACACATTTAATATTTAAACATCATCCAACTTTATCGCAATTATGGGATTAATGACGTTATGCCCTTGATTATTTAGATGACATTTGAACAAGCATATGGGCCATACAAGTGGATCTAGTTCAAAGTTAATAACCTAAAATCATCTATAGTATAATGGACTAAAGCTTGGGCAACTAAGTCTTGGTGACACTATTTGTGCGGCTCGCTTTGCAAATGTTGCAAACGACTTGATCCTAGTTTTCATATGGAGATATCTGAGTGGGGGTGCCTATACAAAAATGAGTTCTTGCATAAGACGAGACCATAACTTTTATGATCAATATAGTAATTCTTTTATAGACTCGCATCAACTACTTCACTAAGGATGATTGCATGTAGATGTGATTTTAATCTCTAACGAGTCGTGCTTCTACTTTATGAAAGCAATCTTTCATGTGCATGGGTGAAACCAACCAAACAGTGCTGGGTCAATAACCTTCTCACGTTGAAGATTGTCGTAGTGAGTAGTTGGGAAATTTACTCCTTCTAAATAATGAGAAAGATATAAAGTTTTTTCCATAAGAACTACTTCCAGGGCTTGAACAAAATGATCTTGCCTCTCATTGGCCAAAGAGGACAGATGTTTATGGTAGGACTATAGAAACTTTTTCATTAGAAGAATCAGTGACAGTGAAGGAGAAAGATGTAACCACAAAGGTTGAATAGATTTTGTGTCCCAGCTTTGGATTAAGAACAAGCTCGTGAAGGATCATATGGTAGATGATCGATTATATCTGTCGACATAACTTGTCTTATAATGCGAAAGAGTTTCGCACATGCCGGTATGGAATAATCTTGATGTTAACAAATAGGGATTGGATTCCGAGTCGTTGTAGCTTTCAACTTGTATGTCCACCAGTCCTTATGCTAGCTCATACTTGCCGGTACACTGTTTTAATAGAGAGTGAATTTGATGAGTTCAAATTCATAGATTAATTATGTTGAACATAAATAATATGATTTTTAAGTTTAATGGTTAAACTTAATTACATAATATATTGAATATATATAATTAATATTTATAGAATAAATTAATTATAAAAAATTATTGGATAATTATTTAATTGAGAAATCTCACATATTAATTGGATCACATTGACATACGATCATCCTTAGATCACATTGACATATGATCATCCTTAGTGAAATAGTTGATGCGAGTTTTTAACAGAATTACTTGATCGATCATAAAACTTCTAGTCCTGTCTAATGCAAAAACTCATTTTTGCATGTGCACCCCCATTCACATATCTCCACATGAACAACCAACATCAGGTCATTTACAACATTTGCAAAACGAGTCGTACCATAGTGTCACAAAGACTTAGGCGCCCAAGCCTTTGTTCATATACTCTAGATGCTTATGGGCATTTTGGTAAATTTTCAGGGGATTTTTGTCCTTATATATAAAGCCAACCTAATCATTTTGTCTCTCTCGATTTCAGTGTTGGCGCCGTCTTTCCTCTACCATCCAACAGCCAATCATTGGCCTTGATTTTACAGCATCACCGATAATGGCCTCAATTTCAGTGTCGACAGCCAATCATTGGCCTTGATTTTGCAGTGCCACCGACCAGCCGCCTCGAGTTCAGCATTGTCAGATCTGTGTCCGCAAATCACGAGCTGAGGTTTTCTGACCGCCGCCTGCAGTCATTAGATCTGTCACCATGTCTTTAGCGTTGCCTTGATCCTTAGCTTCAGATTAGTTGATGACGGCTACTAAACCTGTAGAGGTTGTCGCCCGAGCCTGAATCCTGCAAGTCAGCGTGCGCCACATACACCAGAAGCTGTAGTCGGTCCCCTGCGCGCAGTATTCACGGGCCGCCGTCGACTCGCCAGAAAATTTTCGGATTGTGTTTTTTGGTTAAACTTGGAAATAGCCCCGACATGCGCAATTCAGGCATTCTAAGGAGAATTTAGTGGACTGTTGGCCAAGGTAAGGGAATCTTACCCTAGCTTAGGGTCTTGTGGATAAATAAAATCATGGGTAGGGTCATTCTGGTAAACTTATTTGTCAGTTGCTTTAGTTTCCTTGTTTCGTGTGGCATTGTTGAATGTTACTGTTATGCGCTTATGAGATATATATATATATATATATATATATATATATATATATATACACATATATATATGTAAATGTTATGATATGAACTGGATGATTGATATACCATGAATTAGTGTGTGCTGCAATACACCTGTTGTTTATATGACTATTTAGCTGTGGGATTATGTGCTCGTTTATACATGCATCTAATAAATTCACGAGCAAATATTGTATCAAAGGCCCGAAGGTGCATAAGATTATCTTGTAGGACCAGGGAGAGGCATATTTCTTCAGAATAGCCCCGGTGTCACCTTTACCATCCACAAGATGCTCCAATTTGATGGCCCTAATGGGACCCCGGTGTTAACATTTTTCATGCATTGTTCTATGATTCATATGCATTCATTATCTTAGTTGTGCTGATTCTGGTTAAGGATCCTTACTAAGTTAATCACTCGTCCCTCTTTCTCTGTGGTCCCCACAAGTGTGCACGGGCTCTACCAGGATGGTTGATCAAGAGCTGCAAAGACCATGGGCAGAATTTGTTGAGTCGTTTCTTTTGTTTTTCTGCATGTGTTATCATAAACTGCTTTCTTTTTCCTTGTTTTCCTTGGTTTTTGAACTGGGTACCCTATTTCATTGATTAATGAATTTCTTTCGTTTATTAAAAAAAAGGGTATTGTTTACTGTGTTTTCGTTTTAAAAGGATTGTTTACTCATATATTTATGGTATAGACCGAGATGTGCCCCTAGTTTGGGTCAGGTCTTTACACTTTTTTACTACACTGAGTGATTGGTGGGAAGCTAGGATAACTTTGTCAGAGGTCTGACTATGGAGGAGTATGGGTGTACATGGGTAGGGTTTATTTGGATTGAAGGAAATTTTTTGACAAACCTAAAATTTTGAATTGGTCAAATTTCAACTCAACCCAACCTTACATAATCTGGTTGAGTTGGATCGGGTTCTTCCATTTAAATTATTAGTGTTAAGGATTTGATCAAAGTAGGATGTACATGAGTTGAGTTGTATTTATTAAAGTTTTTTTTTTCGATAAATCCAAATTTTTGAGTTTGTGAATCTACTCCCCAATACAATTCTATATGTTTGAGCAACTAAATGCATATATTTTCGGATTGGGTTGCGTCATTGAATTGTTTTTGTTTTCAATTCAAATATTGTTTTTTATAAAAATCAACATAATAATATCAATTAATCATTCAACTTCAAAGACTATTTAAAAGATTTTTTTAGAATAAAAAAATTTAAAAATAACAATAAAATAAATAAATATATATATATAATGTTATAGGTCAAAAATATTTTTTAGAATTAATAATAAATTCGGTTTAGCCAGTCAACCCAAGAACCAATCCAATCCATGAATGATTCATTTATTTGAACCCAACCCAACACAAATAAGTTGATAACCCAACCCAACCAGTCAAATTGGGTTGGGTTGGTTATGGTTATTCGAATTGTCGAGTTCTTAAAACACTTCAGAAACAAGAACACTCCTTTTGAGAGAATTCTTTGTTTCATAGATGAGTTACTTTCAAGGGAGTGGGATGAGAATGAAAACCTTTCAAGCCTCTTATTTATAATAGAGGTAGAATATTTAAACAAGAGAATAATATATCTTTAGAGAAATCTCTTTTAATATTTATCAAATAAATATTCTCAATATCTTTTCATTAAAAGATCTGTCGAATTAATATTTATCCAATAAATATTAATTCAATTAATATATCCAATAAATTATTTAATTCTCTTTAATTAATATTTATCCAATGATAAATATTAGTTCAATTAATATATCTAATATACTAATTAATTCTTGTTAATTAATATTTATCCAATTAATATTAATAATTTGGTAAGAGGAAATATATATAATATTTAACCACTCTTGATTAAGATCACATCGACATACAATCATCCTTAGTGAAGCAGTTGATGTGAGTCTATAATGAAAATACTGGCTTGATCATAAAACTTCTGGTTCTATGCAAAAACCCTTTTTTTACACAGGTACACCCACTCACATGAATAACCAGGATCAAGTCTTTTGCAACCTTTGCAAAGCGGGTTGTACCAATAGTGTCACCAGGACTTAGGCGCCTTGCCTGTAATACCCTAATCAAAGGAAATGAAGGTGGAGGTTAAAGTTTGACCATGTTCGATCGACGTCGTTTTGGTTAGGATCAAAGCGACGTTATTGGGTGCGACGTGTGGTCACTGACTTATGCTTAAACGGCGCGATTTTTGTTTCTAAAGAAAACGACGTCATCTTGCTCTTCATTTCTTTTCGATTAGTGCTAATGATTCCATTTTTTAGTGGATTATCATTTGCAGGTTCTAGGAGCTCAAAACTTAGAAGCATTGGGTAATACATACATCCTACTTCAGCTTGGATGTAACTAGCTATGTTTATATATCGTGCACATTCTTATTTGTCATATGAATGTTCAGGAAACTAGTATGAGTTGCTAATTGTGTTGCACTTTTTTAGAGTGAGGTAAGAGTTGTTAAAGGTGGTTTGTTGTCTCTTTGAGGGATATATGAGTTGTTAGCACTATTTCACTCTTATAAGAGTAAAGTGTGTTGCTAGTAGTGTCTCACTCCATTGAAAGTGCAATATGAAGTGCTGGTGGTATTTCACTCCTTTGGAAGTGCATGGTGAGTTAATAAAGATGTTCAACTCATTTAAGGGTACACGTGACTTACTTTTGTTTTCACTTTGTTGAAGGTGTCGTGTGAGTTGCTAGAGATGTTTCACTCCTTTGGGAATGTTGGGTGAGATGATGATGGTAATTCATTCCTTTATGAGTGCAGTGTGACTTGTTATGGGTGTTTCACTCCTTTGAGAGTACAGGGTGAGTTATTAAGGGTGTTTAACTCCTTTTGAGAGTGTATGGTGAGTTATAAAGGGTATTTCACTCCTTTGAGAGTGCATGGTGAGTTATTAAGGGTGTTTCACTTCTTTGAGAGTCCAGGGTGAGTTGTTACGTGTGTTTGACTCCTCTAAAAGTGCATGGTGAGTTGTTAGGGGTGTCTCACTCATTTGAGCGTGTGGGGTGAGTTGTAATAGAGTTTCACTCATTTGAGAGTGTGAGACGAGTTGTTGGTTATGCTTTACCTATTTAAGCATGTAGCCGTACTTCTATGTCGAGGATATTAAATCGCACCTGAGCGATACACGACTATTTAGAGTGCTAGTTAAAATATGTTTGTATGGTATATTGTGAGTCAAGACATGAATGGATACGAATATGTGATTTTTATTGTTGGATGAAATGTGATAAGTTATGTGAGTAGATGAATGGTCGGTGTTAAGGGCTTGTACTCAGTGGGGTTAGGGCATATGACTGTAGAGCGATTATGTCGTATGCGAGCTTATTATGCCTCAATGGTAGTTGGAAGAGTGAGGATTCGAACTTGGTTTTTGAGGTCTAGATTGGTTGTCCAACAAATAAGAGGCGTGTTAGTGTGCGACTAGTACGGCCACCATTGTGGGATTGATCGAACCAGTAGTTAAAAAATGTGTTAGGACATACATCCATGAGTGAGTATGTCTTGGTATACAGGTTATTGTAATAATGAATGCAGGGTGATCGCTAGGTTCGAGAAAGTCGCCAAGTATTAGTGGTGTTATACCGGTTTACCCTAGGTGGTAAGGGTTTATGGTGGAAGTGGGAGCTCCTTAGAGTGGTGTCTAGTAAGCGGGATCATCCCTTCTAGTCCATTATTGTGATGCTAGTTATCAATTGAGGCATGAGTAACGTACTTATGTGTTGCATGTGCAGAGGTGTTACACGCTCTAGTTAGGGAGCTTAGTGAGTAAAGAGTTGCATTTAGATTGGAGTATAAATGTGCATGATGAATAAGGTGGTGTGTTGTAAGTAGTTAACAGTCGTGAGATTTTGAGTACAATGGACATGGTTGATCCGTGTTGAGAAGTTACTAGTGTGACCTTATAGCTTCTACTGATGAATGGTAGTTACCGTGCAGAAAAACTACTTACTTTGTATGAATATACTCACTTTGGCGATGTTGCTAACTCCGGCAGGTTTCTATGGATTTTTTTTTGCAACGAGAGTTGGTTGTGATAGGTGGCTTATGCGTTGTGATAGCTAAAACAAGAGCATGGACTAGGTTCTCGGGTGTTTATCTTTTAGCTATAACTTACTGTATATTACTTAGAGCTTTTGGGGTGTTACACTACCTTAGTTCATATATGGTAGATGTTTTAGGTTAAATACGTGGAATTAGATCCACTTGCATGTCTCACATACTTGTACATCCAAATAACCATGGGCATAACATCATTAATCCAAATAATGTGATAAAGGCTAAACGACGTTTTGAATATTAAATGCACAAAATAATCATCTTTAATAATAACTTAAATATGACATTAAATGGCTAACATTAAATGCTTGTTCTAATATACAAGCTATTAGGCCTTTAGGGTACAACCCCTAACATCTTCGTCCTCAAAAAAATATCGCCCACCTTCTATCGATTACTTGCCTGAACACACAGCGTAGGTTTTTCATCTCTTGTCATAGTTGTATTTTAATTTTAAGAAAAAAAAAAAAAGAAGGGTTAGAAAATCTCGGATCCCACCTGAATTAGTCGGAAATGGGGGATTTCATATAAAGGGTAAGGGTTTAAAACGGTACCTTTTGACACTAAAATGTTATTTAAAAGTCGTTCGTCTTGGGGTAGCGCAAATCAATGGGAATAGAAGCAAACTTGATAGGAAGCAAGCTTGTTTGGCAGCGGGCTTAGTCGGAGACTCTAAGGCGCGTTGTTATACTCACCGGAGTAAGGATGACAGACGCAAAGATGATTTTTTAAGGGAACCTCTTCAACTTCTTTGTGCTAAGCTCAGCCATGGGTTTCAAACTTCAATCGTTTTTTATAAAATGGATTTAACGTTCGCATTCACCAATGCACGATCATCAAATATGCTTGCTGCTAGATGTAACATATGTACTCTACTCAACCATTTTTTATTAATTATTCAGTAACCATCATAGTCAACATGAATAATATGCACGGTTATGGCAGGGTGTATACCCTACCTAGGATCGAATTTACATATTTTTAAATGTTAGGATTCAACTTCTTTCTCTTTTTAAAAATGGTTTAGGTAAATTTTTATTTATACTGGACAAATAATCCATTAGATTATTGGAATCTTTATTAATCATATTTATTTCTATTCCACAAAAAAAAAAAAAAAAAAAAATCAAAACAAGTTGGAAGGGGTATTTTTGTTAAAAAGAAAATTTATGTGATTTATTAATTTAAATGAAAATTATAATTTAGACATTAATTTAAAGTCATAAAAAATCTAGACATTCTCTAAATTATTTTCCAAAATTTAGACCGTCTCCTATTTGTTCCTTTTATTTATTTCAATCTCACCTGTTATAACCTAAAAAATATCCCGAAAGACTCGGAAGAGATTAGGACCTGCACGAAGGACAACTAAGCCATCGCCGGAGGCCTCGACCCCAGACGATGGCCCAAGTTCATTGCCGACCCCCCGAAGGTCGACCGTACTAGTGCCGACCCCCCGGGGATCGGCCAACTAGAGGCAATAACCCCTTAAGGGTCGGCCTCGCCATCACCGACCCATCGAGGGTTGGCTAAATGGAGGCCACAACCCCCCGGGGGTCTGCCAAGTCCATTTTTGACACCCCATGGTCGGCCAAACAAGTCCGACTCCTCCGAGGGTCGGCCAAGGAAGGCCAGGACCCCCTCGGGGTTGGCCCTTGTAGCTGGTCGGCCAAGGAAGGCCAGGACCCCCTCAGAGTCGGCCCTTGCAGCCTCACCTTTCTCGGGTCCGGTAATGAGTAGGTCCATCTGAGTGGATGGGCCATGGAGGTCAGGACTCTCCGAAGAGTCGACCGAGACCAAGTAATGTCTGGAGGTGTTGCACCCTGTGGCGTCGCCCGTTACAACGAGTAGGTCGGCCCCATTGGGTCGACCGTGGAGGTCAGGA
>JBBMEG010026741.1:0-21479 GCA_037832605.1 Cyclanthera cordifolia
TTTTTTTTTTCGGAAAAAAAAAAAAAAAAAAAAAAAAAAAAAAAAAAAAAATATATATATATATATATATATATATATATATATACACTTCTTTTCTTCGAAACTTCAAACTCAAAATGAGATCAGAGAGTAAGATATCAAACAAACAACCAGAAAAAATTTAGAAAGTTGTGAATACAAAATTTAAAGTAATAGCACTAACAAATTTCAAATTTTGTTTAAAAAACACAATTCAAAGTTTAGTTGCTATGCTTAATATTTGAACAAAGTTAAGCTCTTTTTTCAAATTTCTCTATAATAATTAATGATATATCAACCAACACTTAAATGACACAGTCGATGTAAACGAGAGCGGTTGAAGTGAAAAAAATGGCAGATTAATAGAAATAAATTGGCAGATTAATGATATCAACCAACGCTAGAAGAGCCATTTGAACAACTTCCACGTTGGCAGATTAATAGAAACAAATTGGTACGAGAAAAAAACTCTCTTCACATTATTATTTTTCTTTTGAAGGAACTCTCTTCACGTTCCAGAAGTGTAAAGTTCCACACATAATCATGTTTTTTGAGGTTGAAGAAGACTTCATTAGACATAAATTGTATAGAGAACGATGTTGGTGGAGGCACAATTGTGCAACACACAAATACAACCTAATTCTAAGGTATATATAGGAAAAAATCTAACCTAATGGGCTTATTGAGTCAGTAATATTGGACAGTTTAATAATACTCCTATACTACTCTATTACTATTAATACTCTTAACATAAATTTTACAAAACCAGAACAACAATCAACATAAAATAATAAAGAAACGTTAGAAAAACACTATGATTTACGTAGTTTACTAACAGTAAGTTAGTTATGTCCACGAGTAGTACTGAAGAGAACCGTTTTATTAATTATGGGTAATCAAAATACAAAATGTCGATCAAGAGAGGGTTGAAGTTTTAAGAGAGATTATATAGTGTACTCTCTTCAAATCCGAATATCAATTTACAAAATATACTATGTCAAGATCTCCGCTCGCGAACTAGGCAACAAGACTCTCTCGACTAGGTAATCGTGTGACTTACGACTAGGTACTCGTGTGACATCAAAGTTTAAAACATTTATAGAGGTAGTGGAAAAGAAGAATGGGTATCAAAAGTAATTTTCACTAAATTAGATCTAAATTTACACATTGAAAAAATGTATAAACAAAATAAAATTATTTCATTTAGCTATAAGTTAAGAATTGTACCATTTTTATTATTTACTATATTCAAATTATGGCTAAATTACTATTGTGTCTGAAATCCAAAAAAGATATTAAAATTACTATTATAAATTATTTATTTGTTGAAATTAAAACTGATGTTTAGAGGGGTGTGCCAAGCCCAAGCAGTACTGCAACGCATGAGCAACACTCAAGAGACCCAATAGCGAGCTATTGTGATGGGCTCTCCCCTTGAAAAATTAATTTAATATCATGTGAACCGATGATCCACGTATCAGATATTAAACTGATAAGAACAGATACTACACTTGATCTTAGCCAAAAGGCAGAGAAAGGTATGCTTTGACGTGGACTAAACACACCTGCTTTATAGCCACCTTCTCGCTCTCCTTCTGAAGTTTGAGCGATGTGGGATAAATAGAGCCTCATTTTCCAACAGCAGTCATTACATTGAATTTCCTGCTGCCCCAAAGGAATGAAGCCATGCTCTTTTACATCTTCTGAATATATGGTTATTACTTTTTTATATTTAATTTATGGACACACTAATTTAAGCACATTTCTCTTGGTATCGTGCACGACTTAATCAACTTACGGATAAAGTAACTTATTGTAGGTAGCACACATTCTAACCTTATTTAAATTTTGACAACATTTTTTAAATATTGAATCAAAATAGAAGCAAAAGCCATTAATTTTATTTAAATGTTTCTTCATAATAAGTAAATTTTTATTATTATTATTTATTTTTTAAACTAAAACTAAGGACGTACGGTGAAATTATAAGAGTTAAGTCAAGCGGATGGTTTAAATGGGCTGCATTCTCAAACAACCCGACTCGTTGACAATTATTCTTAGACATTCGTGCCAAAATTAAACATAAGCTATAGTATACCCAACCACAATGGGAGTCGAACCCATGACCTTTTGATCCGAAGTCAAACGCGCTAATCCACTGCGCTATGCGGTCTTCCTATTTATTTTGGTAAAGTTACTAACCATTACTAACGATATTAAAATTATATGTTATATTGGAGATCCAAAGAAAATATTGGACTATACAAAATGAAAATGTTGACAATTTTCATGGAAGTCCTTATTTTGAGGATGATCTAACTTTACTTTATATATTTCTGTTATTGAAAATTAAAAAAAAAAATACTTCTCTTTTTTTTTGGAAACTTCAACTCAAAAAGAAATAAGAGAGTAAGATATCAAACAAACAACCAGAAAAAATTGGAAAGTTGTGATTATAAAATTCAAAGTCCTAGTACTAACACATTTCAAATTTTGTTCCAAAAATACAATTCAAAGTTTAGTTGCTATACTTTTTATTTGAACAAAGTTAAGCTCTTTTTTCGGTCAAATTCTCTATAATAATTAATGATATCAAACAACACTTAAATGACACAGTCGGTATAGACGAGAGTGGTCGAGGTGAAAAAAGTAGGAGGCACTAGAAGAGCTCTATGAACAACTTTAACATTGGCAGATTCATAGAAAGAAATTTGGGAGGCGCTAGAACAACCCTTTGAACAGCTTCAACGTTGGCAGATTAATAGAAGAAAATTTGGTATGAGAAAAAACTCTCTTCGCGTTCTTTTTTTTATTTAACAAGCAGTATGTTCTTATTCGGGAAGAATGTTTGAGGTTGAAGAAGACTTCATTAGAGAGAAATTGTATTGAGAATGAGAAATGTTGGGGGAGGCACAGTTGTGGAACACACTAATGCAACCTAATTCTAAGGTATATATAGGAAAAAATCTAACCTCATGGGCGTCACACTAATATTGGACAATTTAATAATACTCCTATACTATAATACTATTAATACTCTAACAGAAATGTTACAAAAACTAGTTATGTCCACGAGTATAAAAGAACTGTTTTATTAATCATGGGTAATCAAAATACAAAATGTCGGTCAAGAGAGGTTCGAGTTTTAAGAGAGATTATATAGTGCACTCTCTTCAAATCCGAATATCAATTTATAAAATATACTATGTCGAGATCTACGCTCGCGAACTAGGCAACAAGACCCTCTCGACTAGGTAATCGTGTGATATCAAAGTTTAAGACATTTATAGAGGTAGAGAAAAAAAAGAATGAGTATCAAAAAAGACATTTATAGATCTAAATTTACACATTGAAAAAATGTATAAAATAAAATAAATATTATTTCATTTAGTTTTAAGCTTGAACACTCAGCAAGAAATAAATTGAACAAAATATAATGATTAGTTGCTCATAGGTCAAAATCTCACAAAAGTGGATAATTTGCATCAAACAGTATCATCTAATTTTAAAGAAAATATTGATCATGCTCATATCTAACATGCTTTAAAATTGAACCTAAAATGCATTCTTAACTCACAAGACATTCAAGATATCAATAAAGACTAAAGGTTTCAAAAGGAAAATTAACATGTATGAATTAAAACATGTTAAATTCAAAGCAAACTTCCCCCAACACTTAAATTGTGCATTGTCCTCAATTATAACAAATTAAGTAAAGTTTTAACGAAAACAATAAAAAGATAGGGAAAGCGAACTCCCTACATTTGTGAATGATTAGAACTTGATAGATTTTGGTGCTGAGAGAGTCCGTGGTCATGCTTTATTGAAAATTAATGATGTTGTCGGCCAAGTCCATTTCTGATCCCTTGGGGTCAGCCAAATAGAGGCCACAACCCAGGGGTTGGTCAACTCCATTTACGACACCTTGGGGGTCGGCCTCGCCATTGCCGACCCCCCCGGGGGTCAGCCAAATGGAGGCCACAACCCCCCAGGGGTCGGCCAAACAAGTCCGACTCTTCTAGGGGTCGGCCAAGGAAGGCCAGGACTCCTTCGGGGTTGACCCTTGCAGCCGGTCGGCCAAGGAAGGCAAGGACCCCCTCGGGGTTGGCCCTTGCAGCCGCAACCTTCTCTGGTCCGACAACGAGTAGGTCAATCCGAGTGGATTTTCCGTGGAGGTTAGGATTCTCCGAAGAGTCGACCGAGTCCAAGTAACGTTTGGAGGCGCTGTACCCCATGGCGTCGCCCGTTACAACGAGTAGGTCCATCTGAGTGGATGGGCCGTGGAGGTCAAGACTCTCCGAAGAGTCGACAAAGTCCAAGTAACGTTTGGAGGCGCTGCACCGGCGCCCTGTGGCGTCGCCCGTTACAATGAGTAGGTTGATCCGAGTGGATGAGCCGTGGAGGTCAGGACTCTTCGAAGAGTCAACCGATTCCAAGTAACGTATGGAGGCGCTGCACCCCGCGGCGCCGCCCGTTACAACGAGTAGGTCGGCCCCATTGGGTATATCGTGGAGGTCAAAACTCTCCGAAGAGTCGACCGAGTCTAGAATAAAGACCGTTACACCTCTAAAGGGTAACTGCCAGGAGTGACGCTGGTATTCATACCCGGCTTAATGGCGGACGTTTCTAACGGCCAGCCATTATATTGCCATGGTGAGCTGCAGTGGTACAAGACCGGCTACTATAAAAGTCAAGTCATTTCTCCCTTTCGAGGGACGGATCCTAAGCTAAGTACCATTAAGCCATTCTTAGTGCTTTAAACTATTCTCCCTAATTCCGTTTCTAACTTAGGCATCGAAGGCCCTATGGCTCACACCACACCGGTGTGTCCTTAATTTGCTTTTTTGCAGGCCTTTTCGTCCTCAGTTTAAACAAATTCACTGCGGATATCCGTTGACCATTTTTCGGCATCAACAAATGTCCTGCAAGTGAAAAATAAAAATAAAAGTACTAAATGATAAATATACTAACAAAAACGAGAAAACAAACTAAAAATAAATCAAAGCAATTGCAAGAGAAAAACAATCTTGGGTTGCCTCCCAAAAGCGCAATCATTTAACTTCGTTTTGCTCAATATAGTCCAGAAAAATTTTAGTCGTAAGTAAGTAAGGTTATCCAAATAGAAGCTAATAAAGCAAGAAACAACCTCACCCTCATGAAAAATCTTTAATCTATGGTCATTCACCTTGAAAGTTTTGTTTATGTCCAAGCTTTTAATTTCTATTGCACCATAAGAAAATACATTAGTAATAACAAATGGTCCAATCATCCGAGAAAAAACTTACGAGGCATGAACTTCAATCAAGATTTATATAGTAATACTATTTGACCAATCTCGAACTGTTTTTGAACAATCATGTTGTCATGAAACAACTTGGATTTCTCTTTGCAAATTCTTGAATTCTCTTTTCCAAGATGGTTTTATCTTCTCTATTTGAAACTTCAGCTTGACCGTTAGTTTGCAGGTGATAGGCGGTAGCTACTCGATGATTCATTCATTTTCGACTAAGTAATTGTGTGACATCAAAGTTTCAAACATATTTTACCCTTAGTGACTATTTTAGCAAATAGTTAGGAGTTTATTAGAGTTGTTAGCTTATATATAAAAATAGGTAGTAAAGAAGAATGGTATTGAATAGTTTTGTTAAAAACTCATATTATGGGAGTTAATCATGACCGCAATCCCACTTGCGCTATGCAATTTTTTTTGTTTATTTTGGTAAAGCTAACAAATTTCATTAATAATATCAAGATTATATGTATTTAGAGTCAAATATTGGAGATGGAAAGAAAATATTGGACTATACAAAAAGAAATTGTTGACAATATTTTTGGAAGTTATTGTTTTCTGGATGATCTCACCTTACTTTTTATATATTTCATAAATAAACTTCCCTTTTTCAAACATCAACTCAAAATTATATTGAGAGTAGCATATAAAACAAACAACTAGAAAAAATTTGAAAAGTTGGAAACACAAATTTTAAGTAGTCATAGCGGTAACACATTTCAAATTTTGTTTAGCAAAACACAATTTATATTTTGGTTGATAAACTTTTTATTTGAACCACGTTAAACTCTTTTTTCAATCATTTTTTATATAATAAATTTAATTATATTAATCAACATTTAAATGACACGGTCAATGTGGAAGAGAGCGTTCGAGGTGGAAAAAGTGAGAGGTGCTTGGAAGAACCTTTTGAACAACTTCTACATTGACAACTTAACCGAAGGAAACAGGTATGAGAAAAACTCTATTCACATTCTAGAACTGTGCAGTTCCACACATACTCATATTTCTTTCAGTAACATAAACTTATTTTTCGACTAACAAGCGATCTATTCTTTTTATTTGATAGGATTGTTATTAGAAGTGTTACGAAAACGAAATAACAATCAAGATAAAACGGTAAAGAAACGTGAGAAAAAAACTATGATTTACGTGGTTCACTAACAATAAGTTGGTTATGTCCACGAGTAGTGGACAAGATCATTTTATTAATCTTGGGTATTCAAAATATATATGAAATGTCAACAAGAGAGAGTTAGGGTTTTAAGAGAGTTTATATAGTGCACTCTCGTCAAATTTGAATATCAAGATACAAGATATAGAATGTCGAGATCTCCGCTCGCGAACTAGGCAGAAAGACTCTCGACTATGTTATCGTGTGACATCAAAGTTTAAGACATATATCACATAAAATATATAATAGTGGGTATTTTAGCGAATAGTTGGGAGTTTGTTAGAGTTGTATCAAATAGTTTTACCAATTTGGTTTAGGTCTTGTGAAAGCTAAAAATGGGAAGGTCCAAGTTCCCGTATAAATATATTTTATCTTGTAATTGTTCACACGAGATTTCGACAGATAAGATAAATCGAGATTCGTGTAAATTAAAAGTATACAATCTCTAATGTATTCCTCTAATTAATTCTTTCTCTATCATATACAAATATATGGAAGGCTTTGCAGCATGTTCTAGAATGTAGAATTTTCTCAAGAGTTTTTAGTTTGCTCTTGAGGTTGAATTTGTTTCAAGGACTTTGCAGCTTGTTGTTGAAGTTGATTTTGTCTTACGGGCTTCACAACTTGTTTTCAAGATTGAGTTTGTTGATGTTCGATCGACATTTGGCCTTTTGATCATACAATATGGTTGATCATTGACTTGTTGATCTTTGCTTGTTCTTCTTCTTCGTGTTTGAACGACTTGTTTATGAAATCGCTTCACATTCAAAGTGCATTTTAGCTTCAAAAGTGTAAATTATCTCTGGACTTTCAAATTTCTGGAACTTTGAAAATGAAGGAGAGATCTTCTATTCATAAAGCATCATTCACATGGACTTAGCCACTAATTAAAATTGGGTCTTACTAAATTGTCTCAAATTTAAAATTTTAATTTAATTTTGTTATTAAATTTGAGATTCCTTAGTCAGTAATTTTTTAATATTTCAATATTAATAGTTCTTATCAAACTAAGAGACCACTCTTTGAGATTAATTACATATCTAGTTCTAGAATTGTTGCTAAAATAGAATCGAAACATCAAGGAGGTCATGAGTTCGAATCTTCAAATCCAATTATTGTTTCTCTCTCAAAAAAAAAAAAAAACCACAACTATTATTGTAATTGTATTGAATCTATATTTTAAAGTAATTTTTACTTAATTAGATCTAAATTTACACATTTAAAAAAATGTTTTTTTAAAAAAATTAAGTTTAAATTTGTACCATTTATATTATTTCCTGTATTAAAATTATGGCTAAATTGCCACTTAGAATTTAATCTCTTTGTGATGACAAAGATTCCAACAAGTTATTAGAACTGCTCATTTCTATTGAAAAATTTACACATTAAATGCTTTTATAAAGAGGCTATTTGATTCAAATTGTGTGTTAGCTTTTATTTAGAAACATGTGCAATAATAGATTTATACAAGTCTAGTGAATTTCCTAATAAAGAAAAATAAAGCTAAATCGAGCATAGATTAATTGGCATTAAGGATGCACTAGTATTGATTCGATCGATAGTTTGAGTTTTCATCCCAATATTGTAACCTCAAAAAGAATAAAAATAAAGAAAATGAACGTCATACATTACTTGTTACAAGTGAACTTTCATTCTTTAGATGACTAGTTACTAGTAGTCACTTATCAAAGTGATCAAGTTCCATTCCACTAACAATAGGACAATTTTATCATTCAATATTTGTATATAATTAATGTCAAATGTATTTATTTTTTTTAATTGGGTGGAAAGATTCATATTAGATAGTGTGTGCAATCCATCTTAAAATTAATTGACAATGAAATTATCTGTCTTACAAATTGCTAGGAGGCCTCCTTACTTTTTAAGGTTGGATCCCTCAACGTGTTGCTTTAAGATTGTGTCTATTTTGGTTTCACCAATATATTTTAAATCAAATTTCAATTTCATTTAGACCGAATATCTATTTGAGCTTGATGAACTTTTATACAATATTAGATAGTGTGAACATTCATCTCAAAACCAATCGATGATAAAATGAGTAGCTCACCTATCTTATAGATTGGTAGGAGGTTTTTCACTTTTTAATGTGGGATCCTCAATAATTAGAACTTGTAATCTCTTGATCATCAGGCCATACATCTTGTTAGTTCAACTCAATTCTTGTTGATATCATACATTATGTCCGTCATCATTTCAGGTGATGGACTCTTAATGTCTAAGTATTTCGGCTGACTTTTTATAAGAGGTTATTGACTCTCAACGATCTCAATTTTGTTGGTTATGCATACAAAAATTTTGAGCCTGTTCCATGTGATGAAAGAACTTAAAATGCTGGTTTTTATAGTAATATATGTATCGTTATTTCTCCAATACATATAATTTTATCTTTCAATAAACTAAAGCTTGAATGTTTCTCTGCAACGTGCAAAAAAAAAAAAAAAAAAAAAAAAAAATATATATATATATATATATTATAGGAAACGAAATTGGCCAAAACAAATACAGATATTCTAGGATAAATCAGGAATACAAACCCGACTAATGACAATGTGATAGAGCTAGAAATAATTTGGTCCACGATGTCGAAAATGAGGATATATTTTTAGAAGATGGACATGAACCTGTTGAGGATGAAAGATGGAATCCCGGCGAGGAAGACCATGTTTGGCTACAACAGAAAGGAAAGAAAAATCAAGAGAAGTAAGAGTACATTATTGTTTGATGGAATAATAACCTTGAAGGACATAGAGTAGGAATAGATCTCTTTCCTTTTCATCCTTCCCACCACTCCAAACATATATATCCTTCCGAAAAGTAATTTAGCTTTTGAACTTCTTATGAAGTTATCCCATAATCTATCCTTTTCTAAACTGTGGTTGCTTTCTCTGGCTGACATTCTCTTCTTTCATTTTTTACATATATATATAGTTAATTTTTATATCATCTCATTTTATTAACTACTTGATTATCAAATGAAAGATGACCATGAGCAAACATGTCAAAATATTGAATTATGTTAAACCACCCATCCATATCAAATTTAAATGAATAGGTAAGGATAAATTTAATTATATCAATTAATATTCTTTCAAAACTCAAGACCTATGTTCTGATATATACCATGTTGAATTAACACCAACCAGCTGTTGGTGATTTAAAATAAGTCAACACAAAATCTATCTAATGTTCCTGTATATTCCTCCAATTCAAATTGTAACTGCTGGTTTTTGTTTTTGTTTTTGCATAATTTCATTTGAAATCATGGCGTTGCAATTCACTATAATACTCATTAAAGCTATGCTTGCATGTTGAGGTGAGACTCATGCTTTCATTTGTCTCAATTAACATTTTTCATTTTTCGTAAATTGATCACAAAATCCTTTCTATTATGTGAGGAATGAAAATTAGAGGGAGAATAAAAAAAGGAAATGATTATGGGGAGAATGATTATTTGTATTTGGGTGAAGAGATAATTGTTCTTGGAGTGAAAGAGAATGATAATTAGGAAAACTAAATAACGAATATGATGTGAGTGAAAAAATTGTTATGGAAAGAATAAAAATTTGTTAGTGAAAGAATAAAAAGTAGTTAGGACGAAGATAAAAATGTGATTTTGGAGAAACATGATTATGCGAGGAATGATTATATGTGGCCCAAACACCGGGAATCATCCTCATTCTCATTCTTCCACTTTATTCTTTATGGCTCAAACACGCCCTAAATGATTGGAACGTTACTAACCTATATTCTAGTGGCATTGATGGAATATGTTGTTTATGTTGAAATGCATTAGTTGATCCAACTATGTGCTTTTTTAGATTTCTCTAAAATGGTTCCTCGAATGATTTTTAACTTTTTTTTTTTTTACCATTAGAATTTTTTAGGATGTGAAATTGTAGAGTGATTATTTTGAAAGCAATTTGAGTGATTAGAATTTTGAATTTTAGCAATTGCTCATTTGGATGTGGTTAATAGTAAATGAGTTGCAGTTAATAACTCGTTTGTATGCTAGTTTTTGTAGAGTGATTACACATAATAGGTCGTTTGGATGTGATTAGAAATGAGATGCTTATGGTGACCTTATAAACTCGACATAAAGATCTAAATTTTGAGTTCCTACCTCCATGCATTGTTGAACTCAAGTAGTAGTGTCGTCTATGATAAGAGATTTTTCGATGCAGTGGATGCAACTTTAGATGTTTAGAAAAGTGGAGCTTCTTACATGTTTTTTCATCTTATAAATATGTTGTATATCACAAGGGGACGTTTTAAATTATTTTTTGCAATGCTTGAATTTTGGTCAAAAGTTGGTTGCTACTGATGAAAATTTTAATCATCACGGAGACTTCAGCAGCTCGTTACATCTTGCTCTCGATATGTCCCCAGGCGATTCTCCATCTAGTTCTTCAAAAAGTAAATTGTCATCATTCGTGATGTTGGCTTGGGATTTGGTAGATGCATGTCTGGTAGTTCTCCACAACAAGTGAAAATAAAAGGGGAATTGTTATCCTCAGCTGCCCTATCTGAAAGTGAAGAATCTGGGGCTACTGAGATCAAATCTAGAGAGAAGACCCGAAAGCCGGATGATTTAGATGATAAATCTGAACAAGGTGTTCAAAAGGTATCTACTGTACTTCTACCAACTAGGAAAAATAAATTGGTTGATGAAGACATTGGAGATGGGGTTCGGAGACAAGGGAAGATTGGTCGTGCTTTTATTTCCACTAGGTCTCTCGTCCCAACGTCGGTTGAGAAGACTAACAATGTAGGTGTTGAGGATCTCAAATATCCTACATCGGTAAAGTGGGGAGTCCTCCAACCACATATAACACAAGGTGGGCTACTCCTCTCATTGCCAATTGGTTTTGAGCTGGATGCCCACACTTTCTAACATGGTATCTGTGCCCATAAGCCCAAACGGGTATCTGTCCAATAAAATGAAATCGAGATCCGAGTTAAGATTGGTGAGCCCCGAAGAGACCTCATTCGGTATAAGATAGAGTGGGTCACTCCTCAACTTAGATCACAGGTCTTTTATTTTGGTGGATTTCATAATCTTCTTAAAATATGAGACCTTTTAAAAATTTCTCTGTTTTTAGTCACTCCAGCAGTAGAGTTCTTCCTTGAATTTGTTTGTAAAATTGGTTGTATAATAAATTAAATTGGTTGTTTGAGCTTCCACTTTAGAAAAGAGTTATTTAAAAAAAAAAAACTATAGCAAGATATTGGGGGGTAGTGTTCACTATTTATTGATTTGCTAGAAGTGAAGCAAATATGTCAAGCTTATGAGTGTAATGAAGACTGATGTGGAGAAATTTGATAAAAAGATGATCGAAAATTTGTGGCAAGTACAAGTTGGAGATGTGTTGATATAATCTAAGGTTACAAAATGATTTGAAGAGAATGTCTGTCAAGATGTGATGCTTCTAAAACAAAAGGATTAAGTGTGATGATCTTTCAGTAAAGTCTAGTGTGGTTTCAGTATAGGTTCTAACAAGAAAATGTTATTGGGAATACAGATAGTCTGGTCAGATGAAAGAAAGTTATCTTAATAGAGCAAATTCATCAAAAGGCTCATATTCGATTCGAATGTTGATGCGGTCTCTCTTGCTAGAGGAGATGTTGGCTCCCTTTGAAGAAAGAAAGAAATTATTCTCATGGTATGTACACGGTGCCATGATATAGGATGTGATGTCAGTGGTTCCACAAGTTTGTACACGGACATTGAATTGACGGCTATGCAAGGTGTGTGTTGAAAGCTATGTTAGTTGCTGAAGAACTTCTAGGTAAGTCAAGTAAGTGCAAGTTGCACCATAAATATTGGCAAGGTGTGTCAACACATGACGAAGAAGAGAAATCTTGGAATGTGATTCAAGTGCTCTACTTTTATGGTGTATTGGGAATAGTTCTCAAAGTTGAGAATTATGATTGTCAATGAAGACTATTTATTGGGTTTTGTCAAAATGCTTGAAGAGACTTGTCCCACCTGAAAAAGGTGAAAGGTACTGGTATGGCTTATAAAGGGAGCATGTTGCTTTGATTTCAAAACATTCCATCAAAAACACTTTAAGCTTGATGTATAGGCGCTAGTTACATTCTTTTTGCATTCTCGTATGGAGAGTATAACAAAAAATGTGGGTAGTATAAGTTTTGAAGATAATGTTTATGTAATTGAGGTCGGGGAGAGAATTCGGTATGATTGTAACAATTTTTCACGTACTTTTTTCATGTGGTTTTTTCTTTGGGTTCAGAGTTTTTCCACGAAAGTTCTTGTGTTCTATTTTGTTGTTTTTCCTTTTAATTTCTCTATTATTTTCTGTTTATTCGTAATCTGAGAAGGATTTTCCTAATGTCGGAATAAATTATGTTGTAAATTGAAAGTATGATTACATTTATTGTAGAGAGTTTAATGTGTTTTTTTTTAATTATATAATTATTATTCTATATTTGTTTGAGTCCGAGTACAACAACATGTTATATTAGAAGTGTTAGGGTGTGGAATTATAGCGTGACCATGAATGAGATGTTATTTTGAGTGATTAGAATTTTGAATTTTAATAATAGCTGGTTTGAATATGATTATTTGTTGAGAAATTAATTTTACAATTTAACTTGCTTATAGTTTAATTAATTAAGATATGTATTAAAATGTTATAATATTTAAATGATAGTAGGTAAACAACAAGGCAAGAAAAATGTGCCCTTGAAGGAAGAAATTTACATTTTTACCCCCAAACTATTTAAATGCCGAAATGAAATCATAGTACCATAGGTTTTACACAAATATACAAAGCAATGGTCCCTCCTATTAATTCGTTAGAAAAAGAAAGCCACTATAGAAAGTTTACATTAATTGGCTGGCAATCATATATAATATATATAAATAATTAATTCTTAAATAAAATAAAATAAAAGTTGTGATGTAAAGTTGATATTTTTACTTGAAATATAATTATAGAAAAAAAAAACACTAAAATAATTGCTAACCAATTGTCTACACTATTATTAATCAACAAAAGTTGTCTTTGCACCGGAGGGAAAATGCTAATTTACATCTTTTCCCACTCATCTTCGCCTTTTAAAATACCCTTTGTCTAAGATTGGTGTAGAAGTATCTAGTTCATGACTTTATCCAAAGTGAGGTTGTGACAAAATTGTGATCACGTGATTGACTTGATTATCAAGGTAAGATGTGGTCAATTTATGATCATAAAATTTACTAGGAGTCTAGTTAAGTTTATGTGCACTATAAATAAGTGATTGACAAACCATTTCAAAATCTTCTAAGACATCTCACATCTAAGTGAGTACAAGTGTGAGATAAAAATAGAGAGAATTTATTGCAATCTTGTAAAAGAGAAAGTTTGTAATTTCTAATTTTATGGTGAAGTTTTATGAGTTTTCCCGTGTTCTCCTTACAAAATTGATGTAGAATTATCATATTTAGCGGTGATTTGTCCAATTTTACCTTAATGTTATGTAAAATTTTTAAGCTAATATAAACATAAATTACCCACAAGTTCTTGAACAAAAACAAGATCATGTTGTTTCATACATACCACACGAATAAGTAAAAATATAACTAAGAAATCAAAGAAAATAACAATAGAGAAATACAAAAAAAATTTACTTGAAAAACTTCAAAATCGAAGAAAAAAAATCACAACTGAAAGAAATTTTATTACGTGAAAATTTGTTATAATCATAATGAATTCTCTTATCGGCCTCAACTATACAAAATTCTCTCCAAAATTTATATTACTCACACATTTTACTCAACTTTTATTTAAAGAAAAAAAAAATTCATTAAAATTAGTACATTTTTTAAATTGTTGTCTTGAATCTAATGCAAAGTGTTTATTTTATAGTGTTTAGAATACACCACGTTCTTATACGTTAAACAATATTTTGCCAAAACTTCGATAAACTTTGTCAATATTTTGTCAAATTCTCAACCTATAAACCCAATTTTTTTTAATGTGGAAGCATCCAAATTTCTTGATACTTAGAAATTTTGATTTGAAAAATATATAAAATAGGAAAAAGAAATAGTTGGGTCAATTTGTTATGGGGCCATTTCATTTGTTGAAGGGAAAAATAGGAAATGGACACCTAAAGTGGGGTTGGAGGTGTTTGTTAACGTGTCAAAAGCGGGTAACTTGGGATTCCAAATCATTTCACCCACGCTCCCTCCCTTTTCTCCTTTTGTTTGGATACCGGCTTAGTTATCCCTATTCCTAGTTTCAATTTTACACGTGCCATTCAACGCCCTTCGTATTTTCCATCATTTTTTTTTTTTTTTTTTTTTAATAATTCGCTAACTAATCAAATAATTATGATGTATGACTTATATATTAAAGGAACTTTAGATAAGTAGTATATAAATATTACATATGTGTCAAATGTGTAATCTTTTTTATAAATATATTTAAAACTTTAATATTTAGTTTTATTATTGTAGTGTAAGTTACTATAATATCCTTATATTAAACCGTTTATTTGAAATATATCGTTAGTTAAAAAAAAAAAAAAAAAAAAGACATTTAACACTTTCTAAAAATGGACAAACTTTCTAAAAATCTCACTATTTTTCCTCGTTTTTATTTCAAATTCCTTTAACAAACTAGTTGGCATATCCATTTGGTGAAAAATTAATCTTTTCGTCTTCCTATTTTCAAGAAAACGCGGACATCTTCTTTATTTTTAAAGATTTTACCGTCCCCAATTAAGGTATTTTTGTTAAGGTTTCTTCGATATACGTATTTTATACGTTTTCTTTTGGTTTTGTATGAATAAACATATATATTTATGAGTAATTTTTGGTATTTTTGATGGAAAAATCTATTCAGGTGGGTGGGTTTTAGGCTATAACACGATTTGGTTCAAAAAGCTGCTTCAAGGTTAGGGATTTACTGTTAATTCGATTTATGAGGCGAAGATTCTGATTGCGTTATTTAATTTTTTTTCAAATAATTTTTGAATCCATATCAAATAGATTATGTTATAGAAGATGTATATCTTTTGAATTAATGAAGAGTAAATTCGAATAATTCAACTATTGAAAAAAGTATTACTTCGGTATTTTGTGTATTGTTGTGCATATGAGGATTCTAGTTTAATTGTAATATTGAATTGTTGTAGAATTATTCATCTATGAAATGTGTAAGTGTGTATTGTATCCTGTTAGTATAAACATAATACAATTATGTTTTTAAATAATATGTATATTTTTAGTATTATTGGACTACTAATATAGAGATAATAATCGTATTGTGGTTTTTCTAGGTCATAAAATATATAGTGTGTTGAACAATGTGAATTTGAAGAATGTTGATAATGGTGAAACTGATAATATGATGGTAATATTGAAAAAGGCATTTACATGGATGTGGTGAGTATTCAATGTTATGAATCAAATTTTTTCACTCTGATATATTATGATTATATTATAACAGTATTATTTTTGTATATATGTACAACTTCGTGGTGAGCAGTTGTTTTCTGGGGTCAATGTTAAGTTGTGAGATGAAAAATGAAGAAAATGTCATCGAGTATTCTAAAATCACCTTTTACATCGAAGTTTAGATTTGTAGAAGAAAAGAAAAAAAGACAAGAAAATTGAAAATGTAGAAGATAGTGGCATGGTGGTGGAGCTATTGAATTTAGTGATCCACCAACATTCAAATTAATGTCGCAACTATCTCAATATTAGTACTATTTTGGTATTTATGTGTTTCTACTTCTAATTGATATAAAGTTTGAAATCTATATGTTTGCAATTTTATTTTGTTTTATATTCATATTCATGTTGAGTCACAAACAAAGAAGATGCATAACAAATTATATAAGTTTTCTATTGTTCAACTTCAATATAACAAACACATGCTTGTCAATTACACATTATAAATCAGAAAAGAATAAAGAAAGTTATTGAATTGCACACGAAAATGGTATGTTTAACTGAAAATTGATAATTCAAAATTCAACATTAATGACGTAGTATACGAGTATTACAATAATATTGTTTGAATTAAAAGATAAAATCCTAATTATTTATAGGATTTGTACAAAAACTATATCGTGCCCCAACCTTCCTCGTCGCTCACATTTAAATCTAGGTTTCATTTCAATATTTGACTTCGTGGCAAGATTTTGACCTTCTTTACTTCGAGAAGGTATATCACACGTTTCAGAATGATGAACATCATAAATAATACTTGAATATGTATTTCTTATATATCAACAATAAACAAAACTTCAAATTTTCGGATTATACGCAAATATGTGTGTGTGTGAGTTTTATTAATCAAAAAGAGGGATTTTTTTTTTTCATTCAACTAAACTTCATGGTGCATTTTGTCCGAGTATAACTTAAAATATAGACTATTTAAGAAAAATAAGATAAAATATTCAAATTTAAATGCGTTAAGATCTCATTATCCCGCATAAAAAAAAATGACATTTTATAAGATAAGGGTGACTGCTCTCCTCATTACCAATTGACTTTGAGATTAGTGCTCACACTTTCTAATATGGTATAAGAGCTACATGTGGGTTATTACTCTCCAAAAAAATTTAGACTCCACCCAAGTGGGCATTTGATGATTCCAAAAGTTTAGATCCGACCCAATCGAGTAAGGCAAAGCATGTATATTTCAGATCATAAATTAGATCAAAATCAAGACGATTTTTCCAAAAATGGTGTCATCTGGAGGGACATGTTAGATCACCTTGTGGCCATTTGTCCCCATTAGAAGGGGAAGATTCTGCGACACATTTATATGATAGGGTGAAATACTACTCTCATAGTCAATTAATTTTGAGATGAATGTCCAATTTTGTATGGTAGGATAATTTTTATATTAAAAATTGTGTTGGACTATGTTGATTGAATAATATATGAGATTTAATACGAGAGCATAACCATTTTTGATAGCTTGAATATGGAGGGTTGTGTTAGACTATTTTTTTTTTAATTGATTTTTTTTTTTTTTTTGTCAATATTCTTGTTTTGTTCGTATCGTCCTCATTTGAACTTCGATTCAAACGATTAAAGATGCGTTGCAATTCTCTTTTCGGTAGCTTTTTACAAGACAGACTCTTTAAAACATTAAGAAAAAAAAAAGTCAATATAACAATTTAAATTTGTTATCATCAAAATATTTGGATAAGTTAACACTCATTTTCCTTCTTTCCTCCAAATAAGTCGCCCTCTAATGTAATGGTTAAAGTATCACATCACGTTCATATGTGGTTCCTATAAATATCTTTGCTATATTTTTCTAAATAAATTAAATATAATAAGTGGGTAACTCATGAATAATAATTCACGAAGGTCATATATTCTCGAATAAATATAATTTAATTTTCCAAACTACTTAAATTTCTTAAAAAAAAATATATACATGTACTAAAAAAACAATAAAATGCTAACTTAGTAACTGTACTAAAAAAAAAAAACTAATTATAGTAAGTTTAAAATTACTATTTTTCGATAAATTTTATAAAATATATAAACATTTTGAAATTAATATTAAATTTAAATTTTATCATAATAAACAACGATTTTTTTTTATAATTATTATAAAATTGCCAAAAATAGTAATTTATTTCATCTTCACAATTCAGAGGCAAGATTTATAACATAAACCAAAGATGTTTTTGTACTCAACAGCATGAAGTTTGTATCAGATTCAGGAGCACACTTTATGGCAACGCTAATAATTTAATATTTTGTGGTTAAAATGAAAATTGAATTATTTACGTAAAATGATGTCATAAATAAATATATTAAATTAAAAATGGTAAGATAAATTATTGCCCAAAAAAGTGGGATTACGAATTACATTCCATCTATCCTACACTCTTTTACCTAACCTGAAGTTTGTCCTAATCATTTATTTTATTATTTACATGTAATTATATTTTTGTTTTTAAATTTTATTTTAAATGATTTGAAAAAAAAAAAAAGATGGAGTAGAGTGGAAGCCCCATTTTTCTGCCAAACAAATCATTTTTGCTCTTTCCGCTTTCCATTCTTCTTCAAAATAACAGCTCAGCGACACTGTGCAATGGAGCCAAACAGCGACCAACCTCCGTTCTGGTCGTCTTCGCCGCCGATGCACCGCCGTAGATCTTCATCCCCGCCGTTTATTTCTTTGCCGGTTTTGATTGTTCTCTTGCCCACGCTTTCTTTGATTATCGTGTTCTTCGCAATCCGTCCGCTTCTTGCGCTCACTCCTCAACTTTTTAAACCTAGTTCTGTGAAGAAGAGCTGGGATTCGTTCAATGTATTTCTTGTTTTGTTTGCGATTATCTGCGGCATTTTCGCTAGAAGAAACGATGATGTACCGACCGCCGCCGGCGTCGGACAGAGTCGTGGTTCTGATCGGAGAACGGTTAAGGTGAACGGGGCCTCGGAATTTCCGCGTGACTGGGATAGATTTTCCGATAAGAGATTTTCACAACCGGAGGGGAGAACGCCGGGAACGGCGATGGGGATGACGAGGAGGCTGAGGAGGAATAGCTCTTATCCAGATCTGAGGTCGGAATCTCCATGGCAAACTGTTAATGATGAGAATCAGTTCCGGTTCTTTGATGATTTTGAAATAAATAAGTTCCGATCGCGATCCTTCGCGTATCGAACGCGAGGAAGTGAAATTGAAGAATCGCCGGCAGAGATTAAGGTTATTCCGATTGATACGTATGTTATTAATTCGTCGCCGGCGCCTCAGAGGTTGAAGTCTTCCAATCCGCCGCCTCCACCGCCGCCGCTGCCGGTTATTCAGAGGAAATCGAGACGGGCGTATCAGACTATCCAGAAAAAGGAAGAAGATCAAGAGGTCAGAAGAAATGATGCTGAATTTGCGAAATCGCAATCGCCGCCGCCTCCGCCGCCGCTAACGTTCCGAACAGTTATCCCTCCGTCGCCGGTTCGAATTCGATTGGAGGATAAATTTGGAAAGAATGGACGGAAGAAGACAAATGTTAAGAAAGAAATAGCTATGGCGTTGGCTTCACTGTATAGAAAGAGAAAGAAGAAGCAGAAACCTAGAAATATCTATGACGGTGACCACCGCTCTCCCACCGAGCAACGACCACCGCCGCCGCCTCCACCACCACCTCCTTCCGTCTTTCGCAGCCTATTCAAGAAATCAAACAAGAACAAGAGAGTTCACTCCGAATCTACACCGCCTCCCCCTCCACCGCCACCGCCCGTTCCATTGTCATCTCGTTCAACAAAGAAGAAGAATCAGATCCCGCCTCCGCCGTCCCCACCGTCCCGGCAGCGAAATGCCACCGCCAATCACCGACCGCCTCTCCCGGCGAGGGTGCATAATTCCTACATCGGAAACGAATGCATAAACAGCGGTGGCCAGAGTCCCTCAGTAAGCATACCGCCGCCACCACCCCCGCCGCCGTTCAAAACTACGACGGACTTGAAGTCTAGGGTTCGAACCGATACTTTCGAATCACGGAGCTCCGAAACATCTCGTTACGGATCTCCGGAACCGGAAATCATAGAACCGTCGTCGGTTAAAAAATCGACGGAACCGTGCATCGAGGTGAACGGCGGCGCCGGCGGAGTGGGGCCGGTATTCTGTGCAAGCCCAGACGTTAACATCAAAGCTGCAAATTTCATCGCGAGGCGGAGAGACGAGTGGAGACTGGAGAAGATGAATTCAGTGAGGGAGAAAGAAAGATTGGGCCAAGGCCCAAATCACGAAACAATATCGGGCCTAGGCCCAAACGTTTGAGATTGCAAAACGGCGTCGGCTTACACAAACAAAATAGGTATCTGATTGTGGTTTTTTTTGTTCATCTCTCAGAGCCTTTGTTTTTTATTTTGCCCTTTTCAGGTTTGTTTAAACTGTGTGTATATTTGTGTTGGTGTCTTGAAATTATCATAAGGGCACTATGGGAATTTTACTACTGATTGGGTTTATTGAAAAAAAAAAAGAAAAAAAGAAAAAATATATAGATAGGGTTCCATTTTTTGTGGGAACTCAATTTGAGTGTTGTGTTTAAAATGGAGAATTGGGTTTGGATGAGAGTGAGAGAGAGAGAGACATAAAGTTGTTATTAAAGTCTGCTTACTTTTTATACATATAATTACATCAATTCAACACTAATATTATTTCTAAATATTAATTATCAATTAGCATTTTTATTTTCTAAATATAGATAGCATTTTTATTTTTATCAATTATCAATTCAACACTAATATTATTTCTAAACCACAAATTTTATACTCTACACTTAAATTTGGAATGTGCCAACCAATTATTTAGGATTCCTTTGAGAAATTAATTAGTTGAAAATTATGAGTAGAAAACAAATTTATTAGTCGAAGTTTGTTCTATTTTAATCACTAAATTTTCTAAAGTTTAAGTTTTGTTCCTGTACATCATGGAAAAACATAAATCTAGTCATATAAAAAAATTAAATTCAATATTAATCAACATTGGTCCAATAATTTTAATAATTTTGATATAATGAAAGATGAAATGTTAACGTATTTTAGAAGTTTATAGAAGAAGTTAGATAACTTTTCTTTAAAAAAATAAATTATATTGATTAATTTTAAGTTTTTTTTTTTTCTTAATTTAGGGATCGATTAGAGCAAATTTTAAATTTGAATGATTAAAATTAGATTTTTGAAAATTGAAGAGACAAAAATCGAAAACAAACTACTTTATGGTTTTTAATATTTTAGGTTTGATAATGAGTTCAATTTTTATATTTTCATTTCTTTAATAATGTTATTCATTCCTCCATCTTGTTTTTCTTTCTTAAAATCAAAGACAACTTAAGTTATTTTTGTTTGCTTTTAAATATCATTGATTGATTAAAGGTTTTGTAAAATTAAGGTTTTGTTCGATAATTATAAAGTTTTTTATTTTTAAAATTTAAGTCTACAAAACTATTCCAATAGATAATTTTCATGTTTTTCATGTCTATTTCTTATTTGTATTT
>JBBMEG010026782.1:7451-22405 GCA_037832605.1 Cyclanthera cordifolia
TTTTATAAAAGTGCCTAAGTAACATAAAGATTTCAAAAAGTGGTGAAAAAGGCGAGACTTTTTATAAAAGTGCCTAAGTAACCTAAAGATTTCAAAAAATGGTGAAAAAGGCGAGACTTTTTATATAAGTGCCTAAGTAACCTAAAGATGTCAAAAAGTGGTGAAAAAGGCGAGATTTTTTATAAAAGTGCCTAAGCTAAAGATTTCAAAAAGTGGTGAAAAATGCGAGACTTTTTATGAAAGTACCTAAGTAACCTAAAAGTTTCAAAAAGAGGTAAAAAGGGCCAGAATTTTTATTAAAGTGTCTAAGTAACCTAACAATCTCCAAAGGAAGTTAAACGGGCAAGACTTTATACAAAGTGCCTAAGTAGCCTACGAATTCAGAAAAAGTACTGTAAGGGGTGAGTCTTTGATAAAAGAGCCTAAATAATCCAAAAATTCGGATATACATGCATAACGGACAAAAAATCAAAAAAGTGCCTAAGTAACTGTGAAATTTTCGAAAATATGTCTAACCGTTAGTGTAAAGTCGGTAAAAGGATGGTACGTACCGAAAAAAGTAAGGCGCGACGGATGCTTTCCAAAATTCTAAAACGCAAAACAAGTCTCCCCACGCTTTGACAAAATCGAAAATACTAGCCCAGTGAGAGGCAATTTTCGACCAAAGTAGGGTAAAAAGGGGAGTAGTTTTGGGAGGGAGATTTTATGGAAAATTTAGGTTATGGAAAATCTCTAAAGGATAAATATTTTCGTAAAAAAGAGAAGTGATTTTTCATTAAATAAGAATATTATCTTGGAAAAGATATTCTTAGAAACAAGAATATGACCATTTTAAATTATTCTTTGAATGAATGTTTCCTTAACCTTAAAACTTTATTTGTTTGAATATTATTTAGGAAAAGATGTTCTTGAAAAAGAATATGGCCTAAGTAATTTTCAAGGAAATATTTCCGTAAAAAGGTAACTTTGTAACATCTGAAACTTTGAAAAAGAGGTAAGTACCTAAACAACTCTTCACAATCCGACAAGCTCGAAAATGAAGAGTGGGGGTAATGTTATAACCTAAAAATATCCCGAAAGACTCGGAAGAGATTGGGACCCACACGAAGGACAACTAAGGCAACGCCGACCCCCCCAGGGGTCGAACACGCCAGCGCCGACCCCTCGGGGATCGGCCCACTCCGGGGTCGGCCAAAGTCCGTGCCTATCTCCCGGGGGTCGGCCAAAGCCCTTGCTGACCCCTCGAGGGTCGGCCAAAGTCCTTGCCGACCCCTTGGGGGTCGGCCTAAGTCCTTGCCGACTACCCGAGTTGGCCGACCCCCTGGGGGTCGACCACGCCATTGGCGACCCCTCAGGGGTCGACCTTGCCACTTCCTACCCCTCGAGAGTTGGCCTCGCCACTTCTGACCCCTCGGGGGTCGGCCAAATGGACGCCATAACCCCCTAGGGGTCGACCGAGTCCATACCATCCCTCTGGGGATCGGCCAAGGAAGGCCAGGACCCCCCGGGGTTGGCCTTGCAGCCTCACGCTTCTTGGGTCCGGCAACGAGTAGGTCAATCCGAGTGGATTGGCCGTGGAGGTCAGGACTCCCCCAGAGTTGACCAAGCCCAAGAAACGTTTGGAGGCGTCGCACCCCCTGGCGTCACCCGTTACAACGAGTAAGCCAACCCGAGTGGGTTGGCCGTGGAGTTTAGGATTCTCCTGTGAACGAGTCGACCGAGTCCATGTAACGTTTGGAGGCGTCGCATCCTGTGGCGTCACACGTTACAACGATTAGGCCAGCTCGAGTGGGTTGGTCGTGGAGGTCAGGATCTCCCCTAGGAGTCGACCGAGTCCAAGTAACGCAGGTGGACGCTGCACCCTGTGGAGTCCCAGGAAGACGGTAGAGTAGGTTGACCCGGGTGGGTTGGTCGTGGAGGTTAGGACTTTCCTGTGGATAAGTCAACCAAGTCTAAAGTAGCACTAAGGGACGCTGCACACCCGTGGCGTCCTAGTGCTACAACGAGAAGGCTGCACTCCTAAGGGGTCGGCCATGGAGGTGAGGACCTGTCAAGGTTGACTGAGTCCAAGTAACTCTGGAGTCAAGGCTGTTACACCTCCGAAGAATAACGGTCAGGAGTTACGCCGGTATTCATACTCAGCTTAATGACGAACGTTTCTAACGGCCGGCCATTATATTGCCATAAGTGAGCCGCAGCGGTTACGAGACCGGCTGCTATAAAAGTCAAGTCATTTTTCCATCCAAGGGAGATTCCTAAGCTAAGTACCCTTAAGCCGTTCTTTGTGCTTTAAATTACTCTCCCTAAATCTGTTTCTGATTTAGGCATCGGAGGCCCTGTGGCTCACACCACACCGGTGTGCCCTAAAATTCGCTTTTTTGCAGGCTTTTTTGTCATCGGCTAAACAAATTTACTATAGATATTCGTTGACCATTTTTTGACATCAACACAAACCTACACGTAATTTAGATTATTGATAAATAATGAAAAAATATTGGTTGGATTATGATAATATTACTGCTGCTTATAAAAATGGGCACAAACACACACCCTAAGAGGCTGTTTGATTTTTTTAACAATATTTAAGGTAAAAGAAAAAAAACGAATGAAAAGTGATCGTGGCAAAAATTAGTAATGGACATGCTACTAATACGTGATAGTCAAAATTAATTGAAAATGACCGACCATGAAAATAGAAATATTTTCCTATATTATATAATTTTAAAAAGTTTCAAAAAGTTCACGGAAGAGTTAATGATGCACTAATTTAATTATTTGGTATGGTTGAAATTCACTAGTGCCCTCTATTATTGTCTTCCTCCCACCTATTTTTACTCAAAAATTTAAAAAAAATAGCCAAAATTATTAAAATATATACAGAATTTGCTAGCTTCAATAAATATCCAATTAGATAATACTGGTCTTTAAAAAAGCTATTTTTTTTTGGATCAATGGTCAAATAATGTTGCGCAATGAAAATAAAGTAGGTAATAAAATATCTTATAAAATGAACCCGACATAATTTTATCATATTCTAAACATCAAGCAATTAAAAAAAAAAAAAAAAAAACACACACACTGCAATAAATTTTGCATTCTATGACCATTATTAATTGTGGTAGATCACTTATTATGATAATTATCGGTTAGAAAAAACTCTCTTGGTATCCACTACGACAAAAGAGGGAATATGTGATGATCTGTCAATTTTTTTTCTTTTAAACACGAATATATCCGGTCACTTTTGGTGTCGAACATTTGGTGTCGGTCTGGATAATTGGTGTCGGTCAGAGCGACACACAATATGACCAACAACATATATTAAAAAATCGTCCCAACAGATATTTAGTGTCGGTCTGACTGACACCAAAAGTCATTGGTGTCGGTCCGACCGACACTAAAAGGTAGACCGACACAAAAAACGTATTTCTAAACTTCGGATATTTTTCTCTGCTTCAGTTTTGTTTCTTCACCTTCATTTTTTTTCAGTACGTTTTCTGCACTCTTTTTTCTTCTTCCCAACGAAACCTCACTCCATTTTCAAAACCCTCTAAAAAACCCTCTCAAAACCTCCAAAAATTTTGGCCACTAGCTTCTCTTCCTTCTCATTTTCGTCTCTTGGATTCGGGCTCTAGCTTCTCTTCCATCTCCTACATTTCGAAGATACTAATTTTTTTGTTATTTTTTGCTATTTTTTTTATTTTGCTATAGTTTTATTTATTTTGCTATTTTTTAGGAATTTGTTTGTGGGTTTAGTTATATGTTTAAAGTAATGCCTTAAAGTAGTAATACCATAAACATTTGTGTTTGGATTTTTACCTTGTGTGTAGGTATTATTTTAGTTGGGATATGGATAAATTGTGGATGTTTAATGATTGAATATCACAAGAATATAGTTTAGGAATTGACAGTTGTTTAGAAAATTCTTACGACATTCCAAAGTGTCAAATGTTGTTTGTTGTCCATCTTTGAAATGTGTGAATGCCAAGTACCAAAATGGGAATGTAGTAAGAGACCATTTATTTGCAAATGATATAGATCAAAGTTATTGTTATAACCTAAAAATATCCCGAAAGACTCGGAAGAGGTCGAGACCCGACAAAAGAACAAGGGAGCCAATGCCGACCCCTCGGGGTCGGCCAAATGGAGTCATCGACCCCTAGGGGGTCGGTCAAAGTCATTGCCGACCCTCGGGGGTCGGCCAAAGTCATTGATGACCCTCGAGGGTCGGCCAAAATCATTACCGACCCCCCAGGGGTCGGCCACGCCCTTGCCGACCCCCGGGGGGCAGCCAACGTCTTTACCGACTCCCCTAGGGTCGGCTAAATGGAGGCCACAACCCTCGGGAGTCGGCTAAGGAAGGCCAGGACCCCCTCGGGGTCAGCCTTGCAGCTGGTTGGCAAATGAAGGCCAGGACCCCCTCAGGGTCGGCCCTTGCAGCCTTACCCTTCTTGGGTCCAGCAACGAGTAGGTCCATCCAAGTGGATGGGCCATGGAGGTTAGGACTCTCCAAAGAGTCAACCAAGACCAAGTAACGTTTGGAAGCGTTGCATCCCGTGACGTCGCCCGTTACAACGAGTAGGTCGGCCTCATTGGGTCAACCGTGGAGGTCAAGACTCCCCGAAGAGTCGAGCGAGTCCAGAATCAAAACCGTTACACCTCTAAAGGGTAACGGCCAGGATTTATGCCGGTATTCATACCCAGCTTAATGGCGGACACTTCTAAACGGTCCACCGTTACATTGCCATAAGTGAGCCGCAACGGTTTCAACGCCGACTGCTATAAAAGTCAGTTCATTCCTCCCTTTGAAAGGGCGATTCCTAAGCTAAGTACCCTTAAGACGTTCTTTGTTCTTTAGTTATTTCTCCCTAATCCGTTTCTGACTTAGGCATCAGAGGCCCTGTGGCTCACACCACACCGGTGTGCCATAAATTTGCTTTTTTGCAGGCCCTTTCGTCCTCAGCCAAATAAATCTTAATGTGGATAATCCGTTGACCATTTCTCGGCATCAACAGTTGGCGCCGTCTGTGGGGATACGGACTAAGTAGCCAAATGGAGGCCATAACCCCCAGGGGTCGGCCAAGTCCATTTCTGACACCTTGGGGGTCGGCCTCGCTATCACCGACCCCTAGGGGTTGGCTAAATGGAAGCCACACCCCCCCGGGGTCGGCCAAGTCCATTTCCGACCCCTCGGGGTCGGACAAACAAGTCTAACTCCCTCGAGAGGCCGCCAAGGAAGGCCAGGACCCCCTCACGGTTAGCCCTTGCAGCTGGTTGGCCAAGGAAGGCCAAGACCCCCTCAAGGTCGGCCCTTCCAGCCTTACCGTTCTCGGGTCCAGCAACGAGTAGGTCCATCCGAGTGGATGTGCCGTGGACGTCAGGACTCTCCGAAGAGTCGACCGAGTCTAAGTAATGTTTGGAGGCGTTGCACCCCATGACGTTCCCGTTACAACAGTAGGTCGGCCCCATTGGGTCGACCGTGGAGGTCAGGACTCCCCGAAGAGTAGACCGAGTCCAGAATGAAAATCGTTACATCTCTAAAGGGTAACGGCTAAGAGTTATGCCGGTATTCATACCCTGCTTAATGGCAGACGTTTCTAAACGGCTGACCGTTACATCGCCATAAGTGAGCTGCAGCGGTTACTAGGCCGGCTGCTATAAAAGTCAGTTCATTCCTCCCTTTGAAGGGGCGATTCCTAAGCTAAGTACCCTTAAGCCGTTCTTTGTACTTTAGTTATTTCTCCCTAATCCGTTTCTGACTTAGGCATCAGAGGCCATGTGGCTCACACCACACCGGTGTGCCCTAAATTTGCTTTTTTGCAGGCCCTTTTGTCCTCAGCTAAATAAATCTTACTGTGGATAATCTGTTCACCATTTTTCGGCATCAACAATTATGATGTCTATGGCGAGGACATTCAAAACGTTTAGATACAATCTCACTAAAGATTGTATCAAGCCGTTTATAAACAAAGACCATGAGAAGTTAGTCCATCCGCCTACTAAATACTCATACATCACACAAGAATAGTGTGATCATTTTGTAAATATTTGATTATCAGAGGAATTTAAGGTAACTACTTAATTCTATTATATTTTGTATATTATTTTAATGTTTAACATATTACTAATGTGTTAAAACACAGAAAAATAGTGAAGAGAAAAAAGAGAGACGAAATCTTCTTAAATATCCTCATCGAATGTCCAGAAAGGGTTATGCCCAACTCGGTCATGAGCTAGTAAGAATTCTAAACCTGAATATATATTATATGTTATGATTATTTTATTCCACTTTACTAATTCATTATTTGGTAGATTTATGGTGTAAATATTAAATTGATCCATCTTCACGTGCACTACTATGGATGGAAGGGTGGAAGGAAAGGATAAAGTGCATGTCGATGAAACCAAGAGTGAAAGCCTTCAATCGAATTGTAACGATGTTTAATTGATATTACACTTAACACTTCTAATCTTTGATGGGTTAATTATAATTAATTGATAATATTTTCATTTCAGAATAAGTTGGAAAATGCACATTGAGGTGCAGATATTTTGACTGAAGCCTTGAAAACAACCGAGCATCGAGGACGTGTTAGGGGCGTGGGTCGATTTCTATGTCCATCTGCTTTTTTCAAGATGGCTCGTTCAAATGATAGTACGAGACACGAGCATTGAGAACGTGTTGACCAAGTTGGTTGCTCTTCTTGTATGGGAAGTAATCACGATCAATCACACCCGATTCATGAAGAACTAATGAGACAAGTATATGAGATCCTTCAATTTCCTCAGGTCATTAGAGAACCCTGCATTATCCATCCCCATGTCGAAGACATAGGAGAAGTAAGTTGCATATTATTAATTTCATTTCATTTCTTATATTATCAAATTAATATTAGTATTACTCTAACTATGCGTTTCTTTGAATGGTTTAACATATCAACTTGCCTTTGAAAATGTTGATAACATTGTTGTCATTGACACAATGTATGAATCAAGCGGCGCACCTGCTAAGATTCATGGTCTTACACTAGGAAAGTACAATGCTCGCGTTCTAGTGGATTTAATAATTGGAAATAACGAGGATTTGGACCTTCCAATTCCTCAAAACGACGAATTCCAATACCTTGGACAAGCCGTCAACACTTTTGTGTCATGGCCGCGTGCGTGGATTATTAAGCAACCAACGTATCGAAAGAGGTATTTAATTTTACATTTTCTCTTTATAGTATGTACCACACTATTAGTTTACTACGAATGGATTAAATTTATTGTCATAGTCGTCACTTTCAAACAAAGGTAAGAAGGTTGTGTCAGATACACAATCTCATCAATCAAGCATGATGCTTCTAACCACGATCAAGTTGGTTTATCACTTTTCCAAACATAGTACGAGTGATAGTGACATGCTATAAGTAGATCTTACCGAGAATATGTTTGGATTCACAACAATTACTTTTTTGTTACATTGTGTAAGTATTATATCATTTTTAATTATTATACCAACTTTGTTACATTGGTTTATTACTAACGTCTCCTAAATCAATTTCAACTACATTTGGGCTACTTACGATCAGCAAATACTAGATAAGTACTTACTATTAGACGGTAGTAGTTTTGCACCGATTTTGGGAAATCAAAATGAAGAAAAGAAAATTAAGAATCTTGCTGATCGGTTTGACATGATTGCATATGTCTATCAATGTGTCTTCTTTCTCTTTTGTACTGGGTACGCATTTTTATATTCTTAAACTTCGTAGCGTGTAATCTATGAAGATTGTACTGTTTAGTACTAGTCCTACTTCCTCGTTATGTCGTTTTAGACACCATTGAATTTTAGTAGTCTTAATTCCTAAAGATGAAGCTTTATTTATATTATGAACTCACTCTGTCAGAAGACGCCCGATGAGAGTTTAGCTCATATCGTAAATAAGTAAGTTTTTTTGTTTTTCGTAGCTTTTTTGTTTCAATTAGCTTATTATCCTAATGTTTCACTTTTGTTCTCTAATTCTTATCGATTGTGGCAATCAAAGAATGAGTTCAGATGCACAAAATTAGCATAGAAATCAGTGAAGGTACGTAAAAAAATCATAGATTTCTTTGATTCTTGTCATGTAGAATCGTTATATTAATGATAAAATTTTATTCACTAGTGTCCTCATCAATTGGGATCAATAGTGTGTGGATTAACAGATTTTTTGGTAATCTTTAAGTTACGCCATTATGTTGCCGGAATTTCAGTTAATTTAACAAAAGTTAGAAGTTATATTATATTCGTAAAGATGGGGGGATTCAAACCCGAGACATCATAGTCCTTCGGTGTTCACTAATGCCGTTGAGCTACAACTCTTTTGGCCATTTAAGAATTGTCATTAATCTATGAGAAGTAGAGTTCATGAAATCTATTTATGACAATTTATAATTGTCATAAATCATAGAATTTTCTTGACATTTATATATTGTTATGAAGTTGGGTTATTTTTTCAAATTAATCAAAATTGAAAATTGTCATTGTTTACGTACATTTCATGACAATTGTGACTGTCCCGATTTATAATTCATGATAGTTTAAAAATTGTCATAAACGATATATAATGACGATTATTTATATTTCATTGTAGTTTAAAAATGTCATAGAATGTATTTCATGATAGTTTATATTTGTCATAAAAAGTTTCTCATGTCAAATTATTTTCATTTCTTTTTTTTTTTTTTGATACAAAATTATTTTCATTTTTTAGTAGTACGAATTTATCATTGAAGGTATATAATGACAATTTATTTTCATATTCATATAGTTCAAAATTGTCATAGAAGGTATATCATGATTTTTTAAATTTATTTTTTGATAGTTCAAAATTTTCATAAAAGGTATATTATGACAATTTAATTTCATTTTTTGATAGTCAAGATTGTCATAGAATGTATATGATGACTATTTATTTCTATTTTATGGTAGTTCAAAATTATAATAAAATATATATCACGATAATTTATTTTCATTTTATGATAGTTCAAAATTATCATTGAAGGTAGTCCTGACAATTTTATTATCATTTGATGATAATTCAAAATTTTCATAAAATATATATCATCACAATTATTAAAAAAAAACTCCAATTAGTGATGACTTTTAAACTTGTTACGGCCAGCAAACAACAATCTTAAACTTGTGAATTTTTAAAGCACTAATTACCAATTTAACTAAACCAGACCAAAACGACTTACTTAACAAAAACTACTCATATTTCCTACACGTTTAATTCTAGCAAGTGAGATTTAGATAATAAAATGAAGCTTACGAGTTAGGTTACGTGTAATCACCCCACTTATACAATCATACCAAAAATTAGACATAGAATAACAAGTGAAACTGTCATTTCTTGAAGCATAATCGAAGAAAACACTACTGCCAAAGTAGCCACCAAAATGCGATAGATTAAAGTCAAGAAGTGATACCTTGATCTTGTTTGTCCACATGAAGAAATCAAGCAACCAACCATTAGTGTGTGCAATCTCTTTAGCGTTATTAAAACAATAGTGCTCATAGTTATGTCACTATACACAGAGTAAAGACCACAAAAAATGAATAAACAAAAGTGAGACTTAACTCGAGGATCTCCAATGATAGTTTTGAAGGAATGATATAAAGTCTTGGTTATTGGTTGAAGACTAACAATGGAGCTTTTGGATAAAATCATGACAACTACTAAAATAGTCATTAGATTACCATAAATTTTTTATGACATACTAAAATGTCAATAATTGCCATAATTTGTTTAAAACTTAAAAGTTCATTTCTTTCACACAAAACTTTTGATGACAATCGTTAAAAATTATCATGATTTTATCCTTAAATTTCTATGACAAATATTGAAATATCTAATTGTCATAATTTGTTTATAACTTAAAAGTCTATTTTTTTTTCACACAAAACTTTGTATGGCAATTGCTAAAAATGTCGTGATTTTATCATAAATTTTCTATGACAGTTTTTAAAATGTCAACAATTGTCATAATTTATTTATAACTTAAAATTCTCTTTTCTTTACACACAAAACTTTCTATGACAATTACTAAAAGTGTTACGATTTTACCATAAATTTTCTATGACAACTATAAAAGTGTCAATAATTGTCATAATTGATTTGTAAGTTTGAAATCTATTTTCTTTCACACAAAACTAATTTCTAGAAAACTTTTCATGGCAATTATAAAAATTAAATAATTGCCATAATTTGTTTGTAACTTAAAAAGCTCTCATTTTACATACAAACACAAGTCTATGTAGCTTTCATAATTAATTTTCAAATTTTTTCAATAATTTTAGGGACATTGGATTGTCATGAAAGCCTTGTAGTAGTGACATAATCTTTCAACATTTTATTTGTTAACTCTCAAATGTAGCAACCATGTCCCAACACACATATTTGGCTACAACTGGAAGAAAAAGAAAAAGGAAGGAGTAAGTGACAAAAAAAAAAGAAAGAAAAGAAAGTAAGAGTAAATTAATATTTATGAGATAGAGAATTCGATAGGTAAATTAATTTTCAAGATAATAAGCATGTATCAAAAGAGGGCTAAACAATCAATACTTGCTATTACTTACGAGGAGAAAAATGAAATATAGGATTTAGTTTAAAGACTAGATTAATCGATTAAATTTACCATAACCTATAATTTGAGTTAGGTTTATGATAGGCTCTGCCTTCAATTTTATTTATATCTAGCAAACTTGCGAAAACAATACAACATAATCTATGGGGTTTTTTGTTTTGCGTTGTTAACGAGTTATTAAAAATGAGATTTTACTAATTCCCCCTCAAACAATCACATTCAAACGAACTATTGTAATCACTCAAAATAATCATTCATTTCTAATCAATCAAAGTAATCATTCATTTTTTATCGCTCATTTCTAACCACTCAAAATAATCATCTATTTCTAACTACTTACTTTTAATCATTCAAAATAATCATTCATTTCTAACAACATCCAAATGAGCTATTGTTGCGACAAACCACCTTAACAAGGCCCGTATGTGATTGAATTTATTGTTTGTTTGTCCAAGAGGTTTCCACATAAATTAATTTATTAAACCCTATGGTGAGTTTAATTTTCAAATAGGGGTTGTTTTGTATGAAATTGGATTATGCTAGGCCTATCTTAATTAATTAGAATTTGAGTTATGAGGTTAAGTTAGTGAATAAACAATTGGCTGGAGTATTTTTTGCAAATACACAGAGTTAAACCATAAATTCTTCTTTACCCTCTCCCTCACGTTTTCTCTTCCTCTTCGAAATACTTTTCTTTTCGCGATAATGCGATTTTGTTCCTCCTCTCCCTTAATCGTGATTTCCACTCCCCCAATCTTCTTCTTATTTTCTCATCAGCAAACAATGGATTCATCTTCATTCCTTCTCCTCTATATTCGCGTCTCTCTCGCTATCTGCCATTTGTCTCTCGTGATTTCATCTCTTCCTTTCTCTTCAATTCATCGAGGTATTTTCTTCTATGGGTCGGGTTTGTGCTGGTCGCCAGAGCTCGCGTGTGGCAAGCTTAAGTTGCGTCTTGGCCAGCTTTAAGTTTTGCAGTTCGAGGTTGTTGTGTTTTAGAGGATGGTATGACTCTCTTTTGGGTTGCTAGAATCAAAGGGTAGGTGTTGGTGTTTCTTCTTGGTTACAAATTTAATGCTCATCGATGTTGTAGGTAGAAAGGTGAGAGAGGCTCAGTTTATGGCTTAAGTTGAGAGGTCATTGCCTTATTTCTTCTTTTACTTTCATCTATATTTGACCTTCACTGTTCTATCTAAGGTTGTTTAGTTTTGTTTCGATACTTGTATTGGTTTGACTTGAATTTGAAGTGTTGGCTGCCTTAAGCCTTGTAAGGTTGATGGGTTTGTTACCCTTTGAAATCTGGTTGTTCTCAAGGACCTTATTGATGTATTTTAGGAATCATTTGGTGTAAGTTCATTGAAGTTTAGTTCAGTAGGTCAGCTTTTAAGATTTTTGGTTATTAATCGAATCGATTGTTTGGGCAGTAAGTGCTTGTTAAGTTGGCCCAGGTGTGCATTCGAGAAACATGGTTGCAACTAGGACATGTTGTCTAACCAAGCGAGTTTCTTAAGTAGGTTATTTTTTAAGGATTAAGCTTTGGAGGTTCGTCTTTATGCTCGAATTTGGGATTGAACTTGTGTCCTCAATAGCTTACTTGTATTTGTTTCTTGCTTATAAGTCTTAAGGCGTAGCTTGCATAGAACGCATGTAAGGTTCGAGTTAGTCTTTTGTTGAGTTTTAAGTATATGTGTAAGGAATCCTTCTTGGCTTGTTTGTATGCTTGACCTTGAATTTGTTTGATGTTGATTGAATGATGGTAAGATTATAGAATTTGATGTGCATGCTTCTATTTCGTATTATATCGTTTGAAATCGTATGATGTAGTTCGTGTGCTGCTACATTGTAGGAAGTGACACCTGATTATACCGTCTGCAACTTGATTGATAACATGCTAATTGTACCTAGTTGTATGTATGTACGTTTTGTAATGAATGATTTATCATGTCATTGATTTCAACATCTGAACCTCAATTGATAACATGTTATAGCTTAGTTGTTTACATGTTTTAGTATAGAATAAACATCATTTTGAAACTCTTATTTAAAACACCTACATGCTTTTTTGAGTAATGTCTGATGCTACATATACGTTCTCTGACTAGTATTCCTTGATTCTGAATGAACCGTAGCATTTCTTATATAGATACACTATTGAGCATGCTCTTACATTTCCCTACTCATATGCATGATTTATTATGAAAAAAATACTTATGTGGGAATGCCGTGAAATGTTCTATTTTGAGATGTTGCACTAGATCATAGAATCTGCCATATACATAATGTGTTGTTCTGAGTGTCGAGTCACATTCCTTTATAGAGTGATCAAGCAGGCCAAATGACTTATGCGTGTCTCCACTTCGCCATAGGGTGGTTGCAATAAATCATAGGATCTATTCTTTGTGTGACATGTCAGGGGGCGACCCATAGTGGTGCAAGGCTGGACGCAGCCAATGTTCTCTGAGAGATAGATTTTCTGTTGTAAGAGGCTTCTTACGTTATTAGGGCGATGATCGCTTCATCGACTCGAAGTGTGGTGAGACTGGTCGTAGAATCGATAGTCTACACTTTTAAATTTGACATTGGCTGGGGACCTGGTCGCCCATATGTGTAACCTAGTTTAGTGATCTACGATGCATATGGTGCGAAAGTGGGAATCAGACATCGGTTGGATAACCTTTATCGCTTGAGTCGAACTGAGAATTTGCTAGGCAGTTAGCAGTCAAATTTGCTAAAGCATAAATGAGCGCAGCCCTAGTAGGTTAGATCGCTCTCGGCTCAGTGTCATGCGTTGTACCTGATGTGTTCGGGTTGACCCTACCGTGTCGGAGGGACCCGAGATAGCCTGAGCGACTCTAGTGGATAGCCCTTGCATCTAAGAGTTATGTCGTACCTGGGAGAGTTCAGGTAGTGGCTCTTTGGGTCTCACGACATTGGTCAGTGAGATTCTCGGGTACTGTTAATGGCCATCGAGCTCGGTTATGCTTGTGCCTGAGAGTTGGGATGCGTTTCCTTTTGTTTGTGCTTGTTATTCATGGTTTACGATTCATGTTTGCTTTGCTTCAATATGTTGTGTGCACCCTGTTCAGAATTGCTTATTGAGTTCTCATAGACTCACCATTCGTTTTATGTTGGGTTGTGGATTCAAACCATAATTGAAGGTACACACCAGGATGGACGAGCGATAGTTGAGGATAGATCTAAAGGGGGACATGTCTGTTGCGTTGAGTTAGTGTCTTTTACTTTTGGTTTAAGTCATTGTATATATTTTCTGCAGGAACTGTTGTAATAGTTTAGTTTTCAAACTGTTTGAGTTTGAAAAGCGCGATTTCGAAATTTATATTTGTGTTTTATTGTCTGGATATATAGGATCAATATTTTGATTTTGAACTTGCATGGTCGTTTTGAATTCATTAAAAATGTCCAACTTCTGTTTTACATGATTTGCAGGTATAGGTTTCCCTATTTTATGTGAAGCTCTGCCAAAATTTCGTTTAAAATTTTCCTGCATTAGTAACTCATTGGTAAAATCCAATGGTTATGGACCAGTTATTACAATAGTATGCAAATTCCTTGACAAAATTTAACATTTGAACAAGCTATTAATTACATCCACTTTACAAAGATCATCATCCAAATGATGTATTTTATTAAACTCAAATTTCTACTCAAAATAACATCTCATTTATATAATTACTCAAAAAAATCACTCTCAAATAAAACGACACAAATATATTATATTCAAATATTTTAATCAAAATAAACTTTAATCTAAACTTATTGAAATGGCCAATTTAGGAAACTCAGACTTGTTTATGTAATATGTACCTTTTTCTTGCACTTAGGATGGTGCCTAGGTTAGGTAAAAATGCACCACATGAAGAATAAACTTTTCCATAAAGGCAACTTCCTTACAACTTGCCTAAGTGATATTTAATCATTCTAGCTAAACTCCTACATTTTTTCATAAAATATAATAACAATTTCATACTGTAATTTATTTGTATATAATAATAAACATATTAAGCTTGCCGACCTCTGTATAATTCGAAACATGATCAATACAAAATAAACGTTACACAATTGGCGGCTGACATTTCTTTGTCTACTGACCAGTTGGACTTTTATAATGTTTTTTTCCTTTTCCAACCTCCATTATTTAATGACTTCCAAGCTAAATAAATTATAGACCTTCATGTTTATTTATTATCTTTTCAACAACAACTAAATATAAAAACTCAAAATCTCAAACTTTCAAATAAATTAAAGAAAAAAAAAATCTACAATATTTAATAATTTATTGTTTGATATTTATTGTCACATGCATACACACGCACGTGAAA
>JBBMEG010026793.1:0-12447 GCA_037832605.1 Cyclanthera cordifolia
TACAACATTCATTGATTCTTCAACTACAAGAGTTCTTTTATTGAAAACTCTATAAGCTTTACTACGTGCAGAATATCTTCTTTGGACTTTTTGACATGGAAGTTTTTGGAAAAAAGTAAGTTATGAAAAATTCTCAAAGGATAAAATATATTTCTTAAAAGAGAAAATAAGCCTTTGGAATGTATGAATATTATTTAGGAAAAAACAATATTCATATATTAACCCCTTTGGCCAAAAATTGCCTCTAATTGGGCTAGAATTTCCAATTTTTCCAAAGTGTGGGAGAAGACTTGTTTGCGCTTTGGACTTTTGGAAAGCATCCGTTGGATTTCAACTTTTTAGTATGTATCCTCCTTTTTCTCAACTTTTTGCTAATATGTAGGTGTTTTTCGAAAGTCTCACCTTTAACTTGAGCACTTTTCGATTTTTCACACCCATGCATGTATGTTCGAGTTCTTAGGCTCCATGTAGAACCTTTTTTAATTAGAGTTGGTACTTTTATTTGAATTTTCATACTAGGTAGGCCCTCCCATGGGTGTTTGACCACCTTTTTAAGTACTTTTTCAAATTTTTACCCAATATGCTTGCTAGGTTCTTGGCAGAAATTTGCCTACTTTAGGCTTATCTTTGAATTATTAGGCTATTTAGGTTTTTTTCGTAGAGACTTGTCCGTTTAAGCAACCCTCGATCGTTTAGGCTACTTGGGTTCTATTTATAGAGACTCGCCCACCTTTCAACGCTTTTTAAATTTTTAGGATACTTAGGCTCTATTTACAAAGACTTACCCGTTTAAACATCTTTCTAACTTATAAGCTATTTAGGCTCTATTTCCAAAGGCTTGCCAGTTTACAACCTCTTTTGGAAATTCTTGTTCTTTGGCAGGTACTTATTTTTAAGCTTATGGATCCTTCCTCTGGCTACGAGACTGAGTTGCACCACCCTTTGGCCTCGTCTTCTCACAAAAGGACTCGGCGCAAGACTTTGATGGTAGGATCTGAGTCCCATCCAGTCGAGTCTATCTTGACTCAACAAGACTTAAACCAACTTAGGGTCAAATACCTTATCCCTTCGGAGATCACTCTTCGGCTTCTGCTGAACGCGGAGATATACGACAAACCTCTTTTGAGTGAGGTGGCACTCTACACCACCATGTTCGACAGAGGGGTTAAGCTACCCATCCTACCTTCTCTTCAAATTTTTTTTAGTATGGCTGGGTTTGCTCTGACACAGTTGGCTCCTAACACTTGAAACGTCTTCTTTGGCGTTCATAGTCTCTGGGTGTATACCAGTTTCGAGGGTCTTTTTAGCGCCAGTGATCATCTTTCTCTGTATCATTTCTGCCAAATCCCAATGTTACGGTGGGATGTTACTTCACTACCAGGAGTAAACTTTCTCCCTTAGTAGCATGCCCTAACTTTCAGAAAGGTGGAAAGAAAGGTGGTTTTTCGCTAGAAGGCCTTAGGCAGCTCCCGGCGTTGAAGCTTCAGTGGTGGTTCTCACTGCCTTCGAAACATACGGTACCTCTCTTTCTCACTACCTTTGCACACATACATTTTGGCACTGTATTTATGTTTTGGTATTGCTTCCAGTGCCTAGGAAGTTGAGTCTCCGCTCTGAAGAATTGAAGTTTTACGAGCTTGTTATGACCTACCCCGAGAGGTTACTCGCAGCGCGCATTACTTGACTACTGAATCACTGTATTTTTACAACATTTTTCCAAAATCTGTGGTGTCTTCTGACTCAGATTCGGGCTCACGTGTCCTACAAGAGAGATCCGCTTCAGGTATACCGCTTACTACTTTTGGTTCGTGTGTTTTGAACATTATGATTGCCGCCTAACACCTTTTACTTGTGTTTGTTGCTATAGACTACGAACCTTCATTAAGGCGTGCTTTTGATGCTATCACTCACCAGACTTCCCACCCAATTTTTAGGCCTCTCACTAATGACACGGTAGACCTTACTTCGGGGGTTTGTTCGCTCCCACTTGGCGAGGACGGAGACCTCTCTTTTCCTGAGGTCCCAGATAATCTAGACGTTGGATGAGATTCTGAATTCGATGGACCTAGCCTACCGTCGGATCACGTTACTTCTCTGGTTTGGGCTAGCTCTTGAGCATCCAGGACTTTCTCATGCGGTCTTCCTCTCGGATTTGAATTCTTCTTGTTGTCAAGACTCTAGCCTCTCGCTATGGAGTGATGTAGAGGCTTCTTCGACTCCTTTCCCCTCGGAGACGCCTTCTCGGTCTTGAAAGAGGGAACTTGCCTAATGCACGAGGTACACTAATTTTTTTTATCTAGCTACCTATTTGTCTGAGTATGTTGGTTGACCTTTTACTTTTATACTTGGAGGTTTTCATGCACTTCGCCTCGGATTCCCGCCACCTTTTCGAAGATTTGCGTCACACCCGCTCCTCTTGGACTTCCAACTTTGATAAGCTTAAGTGGGAACTAGCTTAGGCTCGGGAGGCTTAGTGAGTTACCGAGGCTGCCTTGACCAACCTTCAGACTTTCGCTGAAACGGCCTGAAGTTTTGCTGCTCGTACCCGAAAAGAAGACTTATCTACGATCACTCGCCTTCGTCGAGAGCTAGCTTTCAATGATGGAAATCTGAAAAATGCCTCTTTTGTGGCAAACTTGATGAAGGGCTCTTCTGTCTTTGTAAATTTTAGAATATAACGCTGGTGAAGCTTTCATTGGTTGGGCGCTAGACCGAATTCAGGAAGAAGTTAGCTTTGACAACCTCCTTCCCTTTTCAAATCTCTTTGCTTCAGCGTTGTGAAAAAAGTCACTAGCCTTTCTCTACTTGCTATGATTCTCGCATCTTCCAAGGTGTGTGGGAGAGGAATCGAGCCCTTCCAGCTATGAAAACTTCTACCCAAGCCGTACTCAACAAGCCAACTTCAAGTAGAAGTAGCTCTAGGGGTCTTGATGATTGCTTTTTTAATGTACTTGCCTTTTGAAGTAGAACTTTTTACTTTGCTAATTGTCGAGCACTTTTCCTTTAGGTTATAACTTGGAAAACTTTTGAATTTTGAAAGAATGTTAGCTTTTGGTTATTTCTCTATCTTGCTTACCCTCAATTTAAGCATGATAACATAAATATACTTAAATTAAGATAGTCTTTGAAATAATGAGAAAATAACACTTTATTACTTTTATTCATTGACAACTTGAATTACATTGTCGAGCACTTTTCCTTTAGGTTACAGACTTGGAAGCGCTTTGTCTTTACTCAGGAGTTGTAGTACTTAGCAATTCGGCTCTTGCCCTTATGTGAGTTGTATCCCTTCTTTCTTCCAGGAGATTTAGGTTCATTCGTAATTGTTTGTCGTTTTGAGTTGGATCAAAAGACTCAATGCGCGGGGATGAAAGAACTATCTTGACTGGGATCACCGCCTCCGACACGAACGTTAGTGAGTAGGGGGTTTCGTCTGTCGACGTTCTTGGTGTGGTGCGTTACACCTACAACACTTGTGGGAGTCATTCCGCCTAAGATCCCTTCAAGCTTTTGAGCTTGGTCTTAAGGTTCTTCTTAATAATTTTGTTCACTGCATCCACTTGCCTATTGGCTTATGGGTAGCTGGTGATGAGAAATTGTGTTGAATCTCTAGCTCAAAACAGAATTTTTGGAAAGCCTGGTTGTCAAACTACTTTCCATTGTTGGTGATAAGGGTTCGAGGTATCCCAAATCTGCGGTCTATGCACCTCTAAATGAAATCAGTCACTTTCTTTTTGGTGATAGTCGCCAGGGCCTCGGCTTCAACCCACTTGGTGAAATACTCGCCAGTCGGTAAGGGTCCTATAAGATCTACCCTCGGTGTGTCGTCAGCAGACTAAGCAAACCGTCGGCATCTCCTCGAAAGAATTTCACAAGACTCGCTCATTGCTACGGACTTAGGCTAGTCTCAATACTAACGGTTTGCCGTCGCTCAGCAAAGGTATTGCTTCCAATCCTTCGACAGGCTCTCCTCTGCCTCGCTCAACTTCTCTTGAGGAAGGGCTTAGGTTTATGTTTGAGGACTTACTCTCTGTAGCTGCTACCTCTTGGCAACCTCACCTGGCACTGGCTCCTCTTTGATAGTTCTCACCTCTATCACTCATACCACACCCTGTGGGGTTGCGTGGTAGCATTCCCTCGAGGATAACTGCTCTCCTTAGACTTGTCCTACCCCCATAGGGCAGGGAACTTCATCAGCTGGTGGTAGGTTTGTGACCTCCCTTAGCCCATGTATATTTGGTATTCTTAGTATCGCGTTGTAGGCAAGTTGTCGTTCACCACCAGGAAATTTACAAAGTGGAGGACTATGTTGCCCCATTCGCCAATGGTCACTGAGAGCTCGACTGAACCTTTAGGGGTTATAGTGCTCCCGCAAAATTCCACTAGGGGTGTCGCATTTGACTTCAGCCTTTCTCTTCCTAGCTTCATGGCGTCATAATCTTTTAGTGATACTACGTCTGTCGAATTTCCTCCGTCAATAAGGATTCTTCTGATGCGGTTGTTGGAGACAGTCAAGGATACCACCAATTCGTCATTGTGTGGCTGGTGTAGTGTGACGGCCTCAACAATAGTGAAGTCAATTAGCTCATCTGCCGCTGCCATCACCTGCACTTTTTCACCTCTCACACTCCTCTGGCCTGTCTCACCTTCTCCTTCCGATACTGGTTGGACTCCCCTCCAATAGATCCTCCGACGATGGTTCTGATCTTTTGGGGAGAAGGTGACCTCTTGCCTCCCTTTTTCTTGTTAAGGGACTCTGACGTTTTTCCACCTTCTTCCACGTACTTGTTCAAATGTCATCTTTGGATGTGGGACTCTATGAACTCCCTCAGATCATAGAAGTCCGAGGTTGCGTGGCAGTGATCCCTATGAAATAGACAGTACTTGCTCTTATTTCTCTTATTGGTTCCTGCTTTGATCCGACTTGGACAATTCAACTTTTTCTTATCTTGAATCTCCCCACCAAGATTTGCTCCATTGGAACCATTGTTGGTGTGTATTTATCGAACCGGCTAGGTGTTACCCCCTTTCGGTCCATCTTTGTTTTCTTTACCAGGCGATCTTCTGCCCTCCGCTTTCATGACTCTTTGTAGTTAGACTCACAATGGCTTGTTGACTTCTTTCGCTCCAGAATGGAGCGCCTTCTTTCCAAGACTCCTCGAGAGTGGGCCAACTCCCCCCGCTCGTATACTTTTATGCCATCGTCAGCAACTCGACATATGTGAGCGGAGTTTTTTTTCCTAGTGACGAAAAAAACTTTTCGTCTTTGAGCCCGGCCACGACCACTGCAACAGCCGCACCGTTGGTGTACCCCTCTACCTGCAACGCCTCGTTGTTGAAATGTGTTATGTACTCCCAAAGGGTCTCATGGTTTCTTTACTTCACGATCAGTAAATGAGTTACCGACTTCTTCTGGTTTTGCTCATCAAAGAATTGGGTGACAAAAGCTCAGGCAAGCTTCTCGAATGACGCAATTGACTTCCACTTGAGCTGAGTGAACCATCTTCGAGCTGGTCCTGTGAGCGTGAATGAGAATGCTCGACACTTGATTATATCTCAGACTCCATGGAGTTCCATCCATGCCCGATTAGAATCTAAGTGCTCCATAGGATCCATGGACCAGCCGTACACCTTCATGAGGGAAGCTTGAATTTCGCCAGGACTGGCTCCTCCATGATTTTGTTTATGAAAGAAGGGTCGACCTGGTCGACTAGGTTTTCTAGGTCAAGTTCGTCTTGGCTCTGCGCTATCTTCATATCCCTAACAAATCTTGGAGAAGGAAAAGCTGAGTTAACCAAGGTTGGTCCTTTACTCCACGAGGCGCTGCTTCCTTCTGGTGTTGATTGATCACACCTCTCATATCCGTCCTCCAATATAATCCCGTCTCCAGGCACTTGGGGTATTTGAAGGGTGTTAGGTGGATGACCCTTGAGAGGTGCTCTGCGGCATGCTGCTTCGAATTGACTGCGTTAGTGAACGACCTTCAAGTATGGAAACGATCATTTGGTGAACTGAGTGCTCCTTCCTCTGATCATTACTGCCCATTCGAAGTCGTTCGACCGATCTCTGGTGTCAGGAAGAAGCCTCTCTCGAAGTCTCTGTGGCTAGGGCTTTCCTTTTAGCAGGGTCCCGATCCAAAGATGCTGACTTTTGGACAACAGTCTTTTTCTTCGAGTGTCGTTCCCTCGCCGCCTCCTATAGTGTTTGCCGTTTCCAGCGATGGTAGCTTGCACTCGAGAAGGTCTTTGGAGTAACTTCATTAGGCGACTCAAATTCTCTGCCATCCCTTGCAGTTGTTCTTCCAAAGCTACAAACTTTAGATCAACATGCTCTAGTACTTGCCTAGACACTCCACCCTCAAGATCCAGGTGGTTCTCGACATTAACAATATCATGTCCTCTGGCAGCAACTCTCCTTGGAGCATGCTCGACGTCCGACTCTCCATCGACACCATGGTGATTTTCGTTCTCTACGTTCGACATTTTTACAGAAAAAAAACGTAAGGATTAAGCTTTTTGGGTAGAACACTGTCTCATCCTCATAGACGGCGACAACTATTGATGCCAAAAAATGTTCAACAAATGAACTTTAAAGATGTTTTTTTACCGAGTGAGAAGCCTGCAAAATGAAAAAATTTAGGCACACCGGTGTGATGTGAACCATAGGGCCTCTGATGCCTAAGTCAGTAAGAGCTTTTAGAAGAGTAATTTAGAGTACTTTGAGACTTAGAAAATCTTACAAGGATTGTCAACGTAGTTCAACTTAGCTTGAACTGGAGAAAAAGAACAAGCTACAACTTTGATATATTAAAAAGTTATAATATATATATATATATATATTTTTTTTTTTTTTTTTTGAAAACAAGCTACAACTTCCATTAAAAAGAACAACACTTACAACCTAACCTCTAAATAATGGAAGAACCAAATTCTCCTAAACACTAACATTGATCTTGATTCATATCTTGGAGAGTGATCAACCACAAAAACATAGAACCAAACAATAAAATTAACCTAATTTAGCACAAACCAAATTGAAGCAACAAACCTTACCTAACTTGGGATACAAAAATCTTAATAGTTACCAAACGAACAAAATCAACTCCACATTAGTTTACTTTTGAAGAGTTTTGGGATAACCCATGAAACATTAAAACAACTGAGGTTCAAGATCCGGCAAAAAACAAATAAAAATTGAGAGAATCGATCCCAAAATGGAACAATCCTCATCCTTACTCAACCTAATCCAATACTGAATCATATTCCCTTTATCTAGCAATTCTATGGTGGTATGAACCAACAATCCCCTAACAATGATGCCTAAACATGGATAAATACTACCACAAGTCCCGACAAAATGTGGATTTGTGTGTATATTAGTAATTTATCTTTTAAAATTATTCTTTTCCTTATAAGATTAGGTCAAATATTATCTTTACTTTTATAATCAGGTTTAATATTAGATTATCTCTTGTAGTCCATTTAACTCAAATTTGGGTTCATTATTGAATAAGAATTTGAAATCCATCTTTAAATATGATATCAGAGTTGCATATGAGTCATTGGTCCCTAAAACATTATGAGGACGACTCCACCCATGCTAGAAAAGCTTAAGTGGGTATTTGATAATTCTGAAAATTCGAATCCAACCTAAGTGAGTAAAGCTAATTCTGGTATTTTGGTTCACAAATTCGGATATAATACAAGATGATTTTCCTTATATGACACCAACTTGAGGGGACATGTTGAAGATACTCACCTTGTGGATTTGCCCCACATTAGTAAGATAAGAAATCTTTAACATATATATAGGATGTATGAGTTACTCCTATCACTACCAATTGGTTTTGATGTGTAACCTCATACTATTTTATATATTTTTTGTCTAGGTCATCCAAACTTTGCGTATATCAAAAAATTGTTTCCTTGTTTATTCATTAATTAAAAATCAAGTCTTTTTCCGGGTGAGATTTGTCAACTATCCAATCACGTTAGAAGTATTTATCCTAGTGTGCCCTATGCACCTTCAAAACCTTTTACACCTATTCATAATGAAATTTGTGGCCCTTCTAGAGTTAGAAATATATTAGGAGGTCCTTGGTTCATAATTGTTATTGAGAAACATGCGAGACTAACATGGACAATCTCATGAAAGATAAACCTCAAACAATAACTATCTTTCCATTCTTCTATATATATTCAATGATTTCTACTCAATTTTATAGTAAAATCCAAGTCTTCAGAATTGACACTACTCGAGATTATTTCAAGACAACTCTTGGAGCATTTCTTTCCTCTCATGGCATCATTCACACTAGTTCATGTGTGGACACTCCTCAACAAAATGAGATTGCAAAAAGAAAAAATAGACATTTTTTCGAAATGGCTCGTTCTATTATGTTTGTGTTGGGAATTGATGAGGTACATGTAACAAAAACGCAGAGGAAACGTGTGGTGACTTACAATTAATCCAATTAATTAACCATTAATTAGTCATTTAATCTACATACATAAACCTTTAGGTGACAAGTTTGTTATAAAGCAATAAATAATCACATACATTGACGCATCTGATCAATTCTGATGGATTTTTATCGCTGAGTATGATCTACAATTCCCGTAGTTTACTTGATTGGTCACCTCCAATCTTCAAAGTTATATTTTCTTGCTAACATCGAGTGCTTGGTGGGAAGTCTCTTAGAGAAAAGAGAGCTATGTGAAATTTGTTAGAGGTTTGACAATAGAGAGTAGAGAATTCTCAACTATTTGAAGGTATTCTCACTATGAGATGTTACAGAGAGCTCACATGACCTCTATTTAAAGCCTCGGTAGGACATTCAAACAAAACAAGAATAATATCTTTTAATATCTCATATTTAAAAGATATTAGAGAATATCTTCCAAAATATTTAACTAATAAATATTTTCCTCCATTCTTCGGACAATTTTAAAAATCACTCCTATTCATATAGAGAACCATTTTTTCTTCTCAAATATGGGAGGGAATTTTCGAAATTCTCTCTAACATATCCCATACGTTGGTTTATTTATTGAATTGATATTTATCTAATAAATGTCAATCAAATATATTATTTTAACCCATCAAATAAGTGTCCAATTTAAAAAATCCAATATATTAATCAACCATATTTAATAATTATCCAAAATTTACTAATACAATTATGATATTCAATTTATTAATTAATTCTCTTTAGTTAAATAATTATCTAATAATTATAAACTTAATTAATATGTTTAATATATTAATCAATTATCTTTAATATTTATCTAATAAATATTAACCTATTAATATATCTAATATATTAGTATTTTTAGTTTAATAAATTAAACTAATGCTCATTTAATCATGTCCAACATAATTTATTAGAAGTTTTGAACTCTTTAAAAAAAGAAAAAAAAAACAGCAATACACCCCTTCCTCAATTTAAGAAAAAAAAATGAATTAAATCTTCTATCATTTAGTAAATTTAAAACAAGAAATCTATAGAATGTGTTACCTGACTTGAAAACGCAGGAATTTCCAAAAAAAAAATAATAATAAGAGAGAGAGAGAGAGAGAGAAAAGAAGAAGAGAGGAAGAAAGAAGGAAATACACCAACACACAATTTCTTCCTTAGTTCAAGGAAAAAAAACATCAACCAAGGCTCCTTTTAACCTATCATTTGGTAAATTTAAAATAAATAAATCTAGAAAATCTTATATGGCTCGAAAATGCACGAAATTAAAAAAAATAATTAAACGATCATATATATATTCGGTAGAGGGTGCACAAATGGAAAATATCGAAGAAGGGATTCGACGGATCGAAGCATCTACTACGACGGACTTAGGCGGACTCCGACGACCAAATAATTCAGTCATAGGTTGTTAGAAGGAGGGGACTAAACGTCATAGAATTCAGTCTTGTGGACTAAACGTCATAGAATCTATGACTATCATAGTTGCATTCAATCAGGTTTAGAATGAATCGATCAAATTATAAGACAATATATATTAATGTTGACCATGGTTCCACATTATATCAACTGTTATCATCTGTATTGTCAAGACTCAAGCTTTATGAAATGTATATAGTTTTCAACGTATCCTTCTACAAAGATGGCACATGCAAAAACAAATGCATAGAACTGACTTTAGACAAGGATGTACCATGGATGTGTAATGAGTTTGCAAATGAGGTATACATTAACTGGTTCATTTTGGCCGAAATCACAACATTGTTTACTGGTATAGACATTGAAAATACATCAGAAGGAGCAATTATTTTTAATAATAGGTTTAATTCTACCAAGCAAAGATGACTTGAAGGAAGTCTTTTACAAGCTAGCATTGAGTAGGAGCTTTTAGTTTAAAACTGTTAAGTCTATCTTGAAATAGTTTACCCCGATAGGCATTCGCGAGACTTGCAACTAGTACGTTCACGCATTTGTACTCAGAGGGTAGTTTTTAGGTAGTTAGGAAGTTTATCGACTCATTCGGGACCTGCACATGCAATTCATTCCCTTAATAGTACGTGGTTATCCTGGATCTATAATTCGCTCCAACAATAAGCCATCTTGCACCCTTGTGGACGTTATTAAGCATGCCAAAGATTAGCCATAGTGTCAACATAAGTTACTACAATGCCATGAAAGGTAAGGAGAATGAACTTTAACTTATGAGGCGTAGACCAAATTCATATGCGCTCCTGCTTAAGTTTGCAGCCAAGCTAATTGAAAGAATTCTAGTTGTTCGACGAGATTTCCAGAGAAATTTAATTCGTATGATGAACTTGAGATTTATATTGATTTCAATATGTAATATAGTAAAATACAACTTTATTCTATCGCCTTTGATTCCTCTCTCACAATTACAAGGATTTCTAAATAACTTTAGTCTTCAGAAAATTTAGTAGCTTCGGACTTCAGATAATTTCAGTAAACTTTGATCTTCAGATTTGAAACTAACTTTAATCTTCAAAACTCCATGAAAAACTTTTGGACTTCAAAGAAAAGCTTCAAATCTCTTTTTCTCAAGATTTTTCAACCTCTAAAAATGAAGGAGGAACTCTCTATTTATAGAGTTTTCATGGATCATGAACTTGAGCCAGCAGATGGGCTTTGGAATCAAATCTCTTCATGGGCTGGGCTTGAATCAATAAGTGTACTTTGATCCAAGTGTCTTCATGGGTTGAGCTTGAGCCATTAACTGGGCTTTGGCCCAAATGCCTCAGTGGAATAAGCTTGGACTAATATATCTATAGGGAATGGGTGTTTTGGGCTCAATTTATTTTAATATAAAGATTGGACTTCTGGCCCAGATTAGCCTTTGACAAAATTTGATCATTTATATGTTTGATCGCATTTATCAAATGACACGTGGCACATTCTTGTTTGGCCATAATTTAATTTAGGGAATTTTATCAATTTATAATTGATCCCTAAATAAAAAAATATCACTTCACCATTATTTTGATAAGCGACTTGGCAGGTCCCAATTTGCATGATCATGTGTGAATGAATCTCGAAAAATATAATATTGAGTCGAAAGTTTTCCTTCTCTTGGCTTATAACTTCAACTCTATAAAGCGTCAACTCAATTCGAAACATATGAATTTAAGTTATAGTTTCAACTATTTTTTTTGTTAATGCATTTTCTCCATGTCAATCGATCAATTCTAAATTTTGGTCAAAATTTATTCGGCATGAAAATCTTCAAAATTTTGTAGAATTTATGATCTATTCAATTTGAAATTGACTTTATGGCAACCATAAAATTTCAACCCAATTTTATGCTTGGAATGGACAAAATTTAGAGTTGTCTATATCTTAGGTAAAATTAAAATTCTATAATTTGGATAGAATTAATTTTATCAAGTTTGAATTCGGGTAAAATTGGAGCTACACCCAATTATTTTGAACAATTTTTACGAGTAAAATTTGAACTTAAATCATGAATCACTTGAGGAAAATGAAGTTGTGCTATTTTTCTTGACTTGAATTTGAGAAGAATTGATTGTCCCCGCTAGTTAACTCGATCAAAATCTCTGTCTCAACTTAAAATTCTAAGTTCCACAACTTAGAATTTTATAAGTTAAACAAATGTCAAAATTCGTCTTCAATAATTATTGTGGCTTGTCTTTGACATAGTTTGAATTTTGAGCTTCAAACTTGCTGAGCCATACGTCTAAGTTTGAACTTTAGCTGACTTTTTTTGTTTGAGCTTCGATTTAAATTTGAGAAAATACATAAATTTTAACAAATTGAGCTTGAATTTTAGCATTTTGGTAATTGGAATTTGGTTAATGTCCAAAACTTTTGACTTGACAACGAACTTAGTCACAATTTCGAATGTACAATCTAACATTTTAGATGTTGAAAAAATGACCGAATTTGCATTGAACGAACATAATTTTATGACATGCCCCAACATAATTTCATAATTTCAT
>JBBMEG010026793.1:12547-23809 GCA_037832605.1 Cyclanthera cordifolia
CATAATTTCATAATTTCATCTTTGAAATAATTTGAAAATTCAAATACATCCTTCGAATAATTGAAATCGATGTTGATTGAGATTTGAACTTAAATCGGGTTGAATGAGATATTTGTGTTGAATTGATTTGACCTTTGAATCTACTAGGCATAACCTATCACATGCCAAACTTTTTTCACCCAAAATTCTAATTGATTTGGTTTTAAAGTTGAACAACTTCTGTTGCTTGAGCATTTGAACTTGAGCGTGACAGAAACTCTCAACATAATTCAATGTCCATTATGATATCTAAACTTCAATGACTGACTTTGACTTTAGTCTCAATATGAAATTCTTGGAGTCAAACTTCAGGTTCAATCTTGAATTTTAACCTGCCAATTCATACATCCAAGTTTGAACTTCTAATAAATCTTCAATGGCTTTGAATTTGAAATTCAATCTACTTCCCAAATGTAGATATTCAAATTCCTCTATAAACGGAAACAAGAAAATCTTAACTTTAAATTTGGTACAAAATCTTCAAACACAAAATCTCAATTCTTCCCTATGAATATCAAGCTGAATAGAAATCTTTTCTCATCTCAAGCTCACGGAGGTGTTTTGCAATGTGTCACAAGGCTGCTCGTTTGTTGTGAGTTTCTTATGTGAAGGAACAAGAGTGTAAAATTTTTCATCTTGATTCACTTCTTCAAATAGATATGTATATGATGAGTTGACCTTCTTTTCTTGTCGAGGGCTTGTTATTTCGAGTCGATTAATAATAAATAATGAAGGGTTGTCTTTCTTTGAAGTGGAAGCACGATGAAAGGTCGAATGTTAGAGGTTTGATGTGATCGAAGAAATAAGTCTTTTCTTCAACTTATATTGTATTATAAACTTCATTGATGTGGATGAAATATGAACTTGTAAATCCTTCTTCTATCATGAGAAGAAAATTTCTTAGGAAGAATTCTTTTTGGTTTCAAATTTATCTTGATTTTCAATGATCACTTGTTGGATTTAATTTCTTGGCATCTTATGTTGGAACGAAACAGTTATTGGTTCTAAGGTTCCTAATTGAACTTTAGCACTTTATGATTGTGAACCAGACTAGTACGGAATACTTGATCACATGTATTTGTTGATATTGCAACATGATTTGACTGATTAGTTTCATCAAGGTTCAGCTCAATTGCTCACCGCTTAGCTAACATCAAAATTAACTCTTTTAGGGCAAAACAATTCTCTATACGGTGACTGACAACTCGATGATACTTACAATAGTTTGGATCATTGAAACTTTCCATCTCTTTCGGTCATTTGCTTTTCAATCTCCTTACAATTTATGATTTGTAGACCAATTGAAAGGAGTAGCATTTTTAACCATGGATTCTTCCAAAGTTTCTTTATTATCATCAACATTAACAACATTATCATTTTCATCATCTTCTTCGTAATTTTCATCCTCATCATCATTTTCATCCTCATTAGCATTAGCATTATCATCACCATCATCATTAGCATCATCATCGACACCATCGACATAGGACGAATAGATTTTGGCTTCCTTGACTAGCAATACTTAGCTCCATATCATGGGCGCGAGTTGCTAGCTCTTCAGAATTACGACATTTTATACCTTGAAGGAGTTCCCAATGCATACCTTGAAAGCACATTTCGACCGCGGATAACTCGGTGAGACAATCTTTGCTATGTAGTTGACAACGAGTTCACCTTTTATTGTCTAATGTTAGTGAGTTCAAACAAGCTTACAGTGCATCTTGTAAGTTCTTTTACAACTTGTTCCCAACTATCAATCGACTCTAGTTCCAAATCAGTGTACCAATCAAATGCATTCCTCTTTCATGTTCGAACAAACTGTTTAACTAGTAGATCTTCTCTTGTACCAGCATTTTCACAAGTTTTGATGAAATGAGCAATATGTTGCTTTGGATTCACTTTTCCATCAAATTTATGAAACTCGGGTGGTTTGTACCCAGTTGACATTCTCAAGTTATCGATTCTCTTGAAATATCCACTCATCTGCCACTATCAAATCTACAGAAGATCCATCAAATTCCTTAGGATCAAACTTTTTAAAGTCCTTAATTAACTTAATGTTATCTCAAACACCCTAGATGGTCCTCGTGCCAACTAGCTCAATTGGAGTCAAATCTGGCGTATGTGCCTATATGGCTGCTACTACTGTTCGTGCTACTGCTCTAACATCACCGAGCACTATACTGATCTGCTCTATGTACTGAGTAGGAACCACAGAAGCAGTACTGACTTCTTAGCCTCCACGTTGGGAAGCTGCTTGAACTACGGGTAAGATCTCCTGAATAGAATTCTGAACCATTAACTGAATGGCTGCTAAGGCCTCAACACTCAATTGGGATGACAGACATCTCTTCCACTTGAACATTGGACTGCAAAGTAGGATGACCCCCATATCTAGCCCTCTTGAGAACTGGTGCTTGCAACACTAACATTGGTGTTCTACTTCCTCTACTTTAGCCTCCGAATCTAATTCAACCTCTGACTGCTTCTTCAGACATTATCCAAGTCAATAAATGAAACCCTGAACATCTGAGCTATACTTTGGCTTGCAAATCTATGCATGCATCATGAACACATATGCAACAATAACGCAAAACATGATAATATTGTCAAATACGAGGCTATTCATGCTGTTAAAACTTAACCCTTACAAGTTACTTGATGAAGATCGACAACTGAAGTACATGAGGCATACAAAACAACAACCTACAAAGTAAGTTTGTCTACATAATCTATGACTCCGAGCTCTAATACCAACTTTAAGGACCCCACTCAACTATGGGTCCAAACCCAGGCCTTTTACCCTAATGCATGAACTTGAACACTCGGATGACGTGGGCATGTTCTTAAAACATGAACTGTCATTAAGTTCAAAAGCTCTCAAAACAGGTTAAGGGTACCCGAGTAAAATCCAAAACAAGAAACATCATTTAAATACCAAAAGAAACAACACATGCCTTGAAAAAATGCTGAAGGAACATAAGGAAAATAAATAGTAAAGAATAGAGTGGTGCCCATGGTCAAATCTAGCTCGATCATCCATCCTGGTACAAACCGGTCATACCTGTAGAATTCTAAAGTGGAAAGGATAAGTTCGTGAAACTCAGCAAAGACCCCGTACTCGGGATCATACATGAGTATAGATCAACACAACATATTTAATAAATAAACAATCTAGGGGTTTATAGACCCAAACTCAGTTGTCAGGTCGGAGGACCACGTGCCCGACCTGTACCTCGCAAAGCGGCCGAAGCTTAAGCCAAAAACCAAAAACACCCTCTAAAGTTCTATGATTCACTTGGGTAAACAATCATGGCGACATTGTCCATGGTGGGAATCTGACGAGCAGAACTCCCTAGTTTCCGCTAGGCCTTATGCACTCACGATGAGACGTTGATCTACACGTGACATGCTCCCTATGAATATGACAGATCTATCTTGGCAGATGGAGCGATCAGGTCGACCGACCCTTCTAACATCGTGCTACTCGAGGATATCGCCTCGAGCCATGGAAAGAGCGTCCCTACATCGTAGTCCAACAACCCACTATCTGTCTCGTACCCTTTATCCCATACTCGTGCCCGAAAACGTCTGTCTGATACGCCAACTCGTACTGAACACTATCCCCAATGGGATGGCAGCGTCAATACACTTACCATAAGCGAGTCTTCTATGAGGCAACAATAATAGGTCCCCAATGTGACGACGGTGTATAGCTAGCTCAACATGGAACATCCAGACCACATGCACCATGAACAAGTCTCTAATGAGATAAACAACAAATAGGCCCCCCCAATGGGACGGTGGTGTATAATAGCTATCTATGGAGCATCCCGACCACATGCACCATAGATAGATCTCCAATGATATAATGCAATAAATAGGTCCCCAATGGGACGACGACGTAGACTAGTTCCTTATTGAACATCTCGGCCTAACACGCACCCTAAACAGATTACAACAATTCAAAAGCATCAACAAGACATCTTATCATAATCAACTTCAACATACAACATTGCATATTCATATAATCACATATCATATCTATATTCACATATTCAATTCCATTTCTAATAATCATGATCAAACGAATCATTAATTAATTTATACAAACATCAATCAGTTTAGCAATCATCACACAAGCCATAACATTTCAGTACATTAATGTACTGAACCACATGATCTTCAGTTGAGGATATATGTTCTTTACCTTAAGCAATCCCACAAGGAAGATTCTAAGCTCCAAATCAACGATCAACGAAGACTAGCATACGAACAAGGCCTTAACAATTTAACGAGTCAAAACGAAATTTAGCAAAGAGGATATAACTTCGAAAAATGTGCTTTTCAAGACTTGTGACCCAGTCAACTCGGTTGACGAATCAAGGCTGGTGAAACTGGTCAAAAGGTCTTACAAGGCCAAAATTAATTAATTTTCTCAAATTAGAAATCGTCATTGTTCTAATGGATCTCAACACTAATCAATTTTGATATATATATATACATACATATATATATATATATATATATATATATATATATATATATATATATAATTTTAAGAAAGGAAATACATGTTCCACCTTTACAAATATATTAATTGTTTTTAAATTTAACCAAACCAAATTTCAAGGGCCCCACTTTGTCACCTTCTACATTTGACTTTCTCTTTCTAAAAACACAACTTCAAACCTCTATAATGGAGTTCTTCAAACCAACTCAAGAGAAGGATTCAACTCACCCAAAGCGAAGCTCCGATGAGAAGGCAACATTGAATTGAGGGACACTCGTCGAAGTGGCTTGCAGCTCGGCACGGCGAGAATGACTCGCGGCGGCAGTGTCTCCTTCCTATTTGCGATACGCGCGTGGCTCAACAGGACAGTGGCTTTGGCGCTCCAAGGCTGGACACCAGAGGCAAGTGATTGACGAGTAGTGTTCACGGACAGTAACACTCGTCACCTCAGCTCAACATAATCGTCGATGGCACCGGCGACATCATCGTTGAAGCGAGAAGGAGCAGGTATGGGCTAGGCATTGCGGTGGTCGACGTTGATTTCTAGTGTGGGTGAGTGAGTGTTGCTAGCGGCCTTGTGGCGAAAAAGAAGAAATAGTGGAGAAGGGGAAAGAATTCATGAGAGAAAGAGAGAGAATTGGGAGAAACGGGTGCACACAAACCAAGAGGGGAAGGAGAAGAAAGTGTTGTTTAGGGTTTTATGTTTCCTTTTCATTTTTTATTTAATTTAAATAAAATAAAGTAAAACTTAATTCCTCTTTTTCTTTTAACAAATAAATGCATAAAACCAACTAAATGATTTTAGTCTCTCCCTTCTCCTCCCTTTACACGTGAAAGGCAAGAAATTAGTTTGGTTCTCCAAGAAACAATAATAAGACAAATTAAGTCTAATCACCATAAATTCCTTAATTCATTTCTTGAGATTCCTCATTTCATTCTAAATAATTGTCATTCCAACTTTGATTCATTTAGTCATTTAAACTCTAAACTTTGTTAATGTTCTTAATTAATAATTTAAAGACAAAAATAAGGTTTCAAAACATTTTAAGCTAGGAAAATATAATTTTAGAATACTAGAATTTTTAGGTTGTTACAAAAACTCTATCGGCTCTTCTACTATATAATTTTCTCTAATGCATTCCTCCGATTGCTTTCTATTACGAACATAATGTTTCAAAACCTTCATATATCTTTCAAAATAATACATTCACCTCAAATAAATTGGTTCACAAAATTCTATCTCCCTTACAAGATGTACCACAAGGTGAACCATTATTGTGAAAAATGAAGGTTAAAACTTCTCCAACAAACATAAAGTGACCACTATATCATCTTGCAATCCTTTCTACTTAGTTGAATATATCTACTTACTACATATGAGATTAAAGAAAAAACATAGACGAGGGATCACGAATCGAACGTGTTTACGAAAAATACTACGAATCGCTACAAGTAGTAGTTGTTGCATTAAACATGATGGTCATGCAATTTTAGCCTGTAAAGTTTCAAATCACTAAGCGACACTGTTTTGCTTATGTTGGATGAATAACCTTCAGGTACTTAAATTTTAAATAATGTTTTACAGACGCTCAATTTCTTCTTTCTTCTTAGTATGTAACATGCTGGAGGCAAGAATATTCTTTTTATCTCCCATTTTTAGGTATAACTCGGATATGTTATTCAATTCAACTAAGTTATGACGTGTTTCTAACTCATCTTTTGTTTTTCCAGGAATATCAAGCAGAGTTCCAATAATATTAGAAACACTTGTTCTTCTCGATGTGCATGACATCTAAACAATGTCGCACTTAAAAAAATTTCCAATACTCCAATTCAAAAAAGATTGATTTCTTCTTCCTATAAGTGTTTGCATTGTATTCTTTTCTACGTCCTTTACCATGATTAAATTGAATAGTATTAGTCATGCAAGAATTTCTTCACCGATTAACAGTATATAAGCTACTATGAATTCTTGTTTCCCATTAAAAGCTTTCTTTTGTCGTTATTGTGACTGCTCAATAGGTAGATATCTTCAATGCTCAAGGTATGTCATCTTTTTTACCTTAGGTAATAAGTGGATGTTGTTTTCTCTCCACATATCGAACATGCTTGATACTCTTTTACAGTACACCCACACAAATTATCGTATGCAAGGAAATCATTAATGATCCACAACAAAATGATTTTCAAGATGAAACGTTGTTGACGACCTGCATCAAAACATTCAATACTTGTGTTCTATAGCAGTTTTCAGATCGTCAACTAATGGTGCTAAATAGACATCTATGTCATTTTCTTGTTGTTTGGGTCCATAAATTAATGCATTAAACATCAACAATTTACTCTCCATGTATAATCAAGGAGGTAGATTATAAGTCACCACATCACTGGCCTACAACTATATCTAATACTTTAGTCTCCATACGGATTTACACAATTTGTTGATAAGGCTAGACTAAGATTCCTCGATTCTAAACTAAATTCGGGCCATCTTTCATCAATTTGTTTTCATGAGATTTTTTCGGCTGGATGACATGCCACGTTAATAATCTTTAAGTTTCTTTATTTCCAAGCATTCGTTCAAATCTTGGAATGGGAGAGAAATACCACATGACTTTTACTGGAATATTTTTCTCCCTTCTTTCACATTGTTTCGAACTTTCCATCTTCATGTTTCATATGTAGGACACAAATCTACATCAACGAGTTCTTTTCAATACAAAAAAAAAAAAAATCATTGATGCAAGCATGGATATTTTCATAATTCATTCCTGTAAGGACCCAACTAGACATAGAGTCAATCCCGGGACCTTAACCTCTTATGCATGATCAAACTTACATCTTATATAGAGACATGCTAATTTAAACCCAAACTTACATCGAAATAGATAAAAGCTCAACAGTTGCAGAATTAAAAAAAAAAAATTGGTACCCTTTTAAAACAATTAAACGAAACAACTAAAAGTCAACCTAACATGCCTCTAAGAAAAATAGTTCATGAAAATCAAATAAATAGCAAAATAGTCTAAATAATAAACTCGTAAAAACATAATGCATTATGCCCATGGTCACACCAGCTCCAGGTCAATCACCACGGTCTGTTCTCTGTGTATCTAGAGGCAATCCACAATCGAAAGGGGTGAGTTTACAAAAACTCAGTAAGGAAACCCAGTACGGGATCCACAAGAACACGTCAAAGATTTAATAACATGTATATAATGTTATCTCAAGTAAAGCTCAATTTCTTGGTAACCGATGCCAGTGTGAGGGCATCTCGGCGAGCTGAAGCGATCTGACTGCCGCCAGACTTCGAACACTCGCGCGAAGAGGTACTACAATCACCCTCCGCAATGAGATATTGCACACACCCCCACTCCTAAAAATAACACTCGAAAAAGGTCAAGCGAACTCTTGGTAGGTATAGGTAACTAGGATGAGGAATATCGTCCCCTCGCTTGACACTCAACAAATCTTTTATCCGAGTCTAACAACTAAGACACGTCTGTCTTTAACCATAGCTCGTGCTCTATAAAGTAACTTGTCACTCTCGGGAACTCACATCTCATGGTCAACTCATTTGGTTCCTGACAGAACACCTCGTCCTATTACATGCTCGGTTCTCTTTGGAACATAACTCCTAAAAAGATTAACAAACTCAAGGATAATAGACAACATGCTATCACATGCTGGATTTAATCTCGAATTCTCATAAATCAGGCACAACACAGTGACATACATGGTCAGGAATCAATTAACATCGTAAAAGATATATTCAATACAATCAACTTAAAGACGTGCTCAAGTATTTTCACATTAAACCTATACTAGGGAAACAGTCCCTTACCTTGGCCTAAAACTGCATGAAACAGCCCTTGAAACTTGAACCTTGGGTCTCCTGAAGAAACCTCACCTAAAAGTTCCCATACAGGACAAACGGGTGAGAATTTGGACCTAAAACCTTCTAAAACAAACTCGGGGCATAAGGTTTACTCTGGGGGTGAAAATCAAAATTTTCTAGTCACCGGAGACGGCGGCAGCGATGGCGGCGCGTGAGGTTCCAACGGCGACGCGTGGAGAACAATTGCCGATGAGTGAAACTCAGGTTTGGGCACGTGCAGGCTTGGCTCGAAGGTACTTGCAAGGATTGGAAATGCGGCGCTAGCTAAGACTGGGCGTCTACTTGGTTCGACGCAACCTACAAGCTCGAGAACACGATCTCTAATCCAGAGCAACAGTTGTAAAAGGGGTACAATGAACACGGGACCCGTGTGCGAAAATAGGTGGTGAATAGGGGCGACAAACGTGATTAGCGCAGGCAAAGGCGAAGGCGAGCATGGATTGGCTGACGAGGCGGCACGACCTGATTGGCTCTATTCCGATACTGTGGGAGCAAGTGCATGGCGAACGTGTGGCTCGTGATGGTTCGTGGCTCAGATTGGCAGCAACGTTCACGAAAAACTCTGTTGACGACTCTGACTTTTTTGACAATGGCGCCTCAAGATTTGTGCTTGTATGAAAAAATCCAAAACTGCTCCCAAAAGACTGGTGACTTGATTGAAGTTTGAGTAGGGTTCAATAATAACCCAATAATTGGGTATTTAAAGCTAAAAAGTGCCATTTTGGCGTTTTCCCTAATTCGTCCTTTAGTGCAGAAAATTACAGAAATACCTTTTTTCAGTCAAATTACAAGTTTGACCCTTTTCTTTAAATCCAGCTTTATAACTCCAAGGGTAAACTCGTCAATTTTCCTCCAAACAAGAAAATCTCTAACTCTTTCCATTTTACTTACAAATCCTTATTTAATTTACAATCTAATGGAAAAAGGGTTGTTACAATTCCTAATGTACTTCAAATCTTTTTGACTAATAGGTAGATATTTGAGTTTCATTAGGATAAGGCAATAGAATGCTCAATAATTCTAACAACTCTATGAAACTCTTATCTCTCCATCCAAACTTTGCTTTCAAATTATAAAGGTTAATCAATGCAGATATCTTAATAACATTATTACAATTTAGGTATAATGGTTTTTTTTTTGCATCCTCTAATGATTGCTTAAATATTGGGAATTCGTCATAAAAATAATCGTGTGCAGCTTTAAACATTCGTATTTGATCATCGATTGGACACTTTCAATATTGCATCTTTTTCTCGATACAGATTCTCCATGCCAAATCCATGTGTCATAACTTTGATCAATATCATTTACAAATAAATGGTCTCTTACTACATTCACATTTTTTTACTTGACATTCACACATTTCAAACATGAATAACAAACGACATTGAACCCTTTCAAATGTCATAACACATTATGTATAAAAGTCTCAACTACTAAACTATATTTTGGTGACATTCAATCCTTAAGCATCAATGACTTATCCGTATCCTAACTAAATTTATACCTACACACAAGGTTACAATAAAAAACAAAATTTTAAGGCACCTACTTTTTAAGATATTTCTTATATGTTTTATAGTTCGGTTCAAAGAAATAAAAGAGAAATGATCAAAGCTACATCATCCATACTAGCTACCATTTACAAAATTAGTAATTAACTAGAATAAAAATTTAGCATATATTTGGTAAAAATTAAAGTTCATAGATATTGAAGACAAATATCTCACATAATTCATATATATTTAAGAATACAAAATAAATTAAACTATTTCAAACATATAACTAAACTCACAACTAATTAAAAATCCTTAAAACCTTCATCTTCTTCATTATTTCATACCTTTTTTTTCAAAGATAAAAAATTAAAATGAAAAAAAAAAGAAGAAGAAAGAGCATGTTACCTTTGACTTGTAGGAGTAGAAGAGAAGAGTTTTCGTTCCACATGTTGTAAAAGAGTAGAGAAGAAGTTTTTGAGATGAGAAGATAAAGAAATGGAGAATGTGCGTGGGTTTTTTAGATGAGATTTAAAAGAAAGAAAATGAAGATTTGAGATGAAAATGAGAAAGAAAAGCAAAAATGGTGAGAGAAGTTGTAGATTTGAGATGAAGAGGATGAGAAATGGTGAGAGTTTTGGAGGTTTTGAGATGAAGAAGATGAAAAATGGTGAGAGGTTTGGAGTTTGAGATGAAGATGATGAGGGTTTTGTGAGAGAGGCTTAGGAAAAAGGGGGTCTCGGGGAAGGGAAAAGATAGGGGAGAAAAAAAAGAAAGAAAGTGCATGGTCTCGTGTTAGGCAACTTGAAACAAGGAGAGAAAAATTCGAACATTTGGTGTCGGGCTATTGGGGATAGGGAGAATCAAACCCGTGACCTCATGGTCTTTCACCATTCACTAATGTCGTTGAATTACTGCTCTTTTGACTAAATTAAGGGTTTTTAGTTTTTTATTCAATGTATTTTTCATAAAAAATGGTTAAAAAACTTAACAACATTGTCACCTAAGTCAATTTTTTGAAGTGTTTACTCGACAATATAAGAGCGACAAGCAACTTAGTTATTCACTTGGCGCTCAATAGATATCAAGTATAGTTTAGAATAAAATACAAAAAATTGAAGAAATATTGTATGCGTATTTTTCCTTTTTATTTGACGCTTTTTATCTGCTACATGTTTAAAAACGTCAAGTATTTCAAAATACAACTTTCAAGCAATGTCTTATTTGTAGTAGTGTATATTTAACAAATACATCTTAGAGAATAACTAAAACACGAGGTATTCTAGAAGAAGAAGAAATATGCGAGAAGTATTGAC